>JASAMX010017977.1:0-18027 GCA_030248175.1 Microlaimidae sp. YZB2_3 | reverse complement strand
GCAAATTAAGCTTATTAGTATGAAATTCAGGTATGTTTAGCAAAAGTTTTTAGGTTTTTAATATCAGAAAAATATGGGTAATATTTTAGTTAAGTAAAATGTTTAGATTTTTAATTGGCTGAAAAACTATTAAAGCTTTTGTTGATTTCGATGACGCCATAAACAACGGTTAACCGCGCAGTGACTTAACCCATTTAATATAAGGGAAAGAGCGCTCCGCACTCTTCCCTGATTTATGTAACTTTGTAATCAATTTTAAAAACAATACAAAAAATTTATGTTTATTTAATGCCATTGTTTACGAAAGTTTTATTCTAGTATTGATTTCTAATAATTGTAATGATTGTTGCTTTGAAAAATTAAAATTTATTTAGCCTAAACTGTTACATTAAACAAAGTTAACTAAAACACCGTTCAACAAGCGCGTACAATTTTTATCAAAGATAGTGTTTTTTGGTTGTTGGATAGACGGCTGTGAAATCAAGGCTCTCTTATAATATAGTGAATTAATACAAGTATTTGGCGTTTTCGACTGCTTTTTAAATAATAAACTCTATAAATTTCATATTGATGTGAGCGGAAAATTTTTTACTATAATTTCCAAGATTTTCTGTCATCTTCATAAATTATTTACTGACTTTTTTTATAATTTTAACTTCAAACTTTTGGATCTTTTTATGAATTTAATCTGCACTGTTGCCATTTTCTATTGCTCCTTTGGACCAAGTTTCGCTCAGTTTCCCTAATGGCAAGTTGCGGCGTTTGGGACTTAGTAATCTCAGCGAAAGACAAACCTACTGACAAGTGCAAGTTTTGCGGGAATTATTTTCATATTACCTGCACCGGCTTAACAGTTAAAGCTTACTCTAGTATTGCAATTGGTGTTTCCATCGCTTGCAGTAATTGCTGCTTAAAGCTTTAGGCTCTTCCCAGCGCGTTTAAAAATTTTTCAGCTCGCGTTGACAGCCTGGAATCAGCCCTTGCCGCCTCGTCCAAACCTGATTCTGATAGCGACGCGCGTCCGGACAGCGACGATGAACATGAGTTTGACGACGATCTAACCTCCTTTACAACCAAGAAATCCCGGCGCCAAAACAGGAAAAAGCGATCAATTTCGCCTCAGACTGTTAAAAGCATAATTCATCCTATCGTCAAAGGAGAAGCGGAGCGGAAAATGGGATGAAAATACAATTTAAACGAATAAGCAAACCCATTTCTTGTTAGATATATCAAAAATTTAAAGAATGTATGTTTGGTATTTTTTGGTGAAAAAAAACCAAAATATTAAATTGTTTTTTTATTTGATAATTAATTGGGACTTTTTGCAGTAACAATTGTATTCAAATCATAATTTCGTTTTTATTTAAAGAATTTGATTGTATTTTAATTAATTACCAAAATTAATATCTATAAACGACGAATTCCGAAGTAATTCAGTGTAATATAATTGTCTTTTTTTTGTTTTGCTTGAATTTTCATTGCGATTACATGTGTTTTTTTCATTTCCTTGTTACAACTTTGTTTGTATGTTTGTGAATAATAACAAGGTTTTTTTATTTATTCATGCCCCACCTCCACTTTGGCTGCCTAAATTATATATTAGTATTGAAAAGAATAGAGAAAACCTCTTACTCTCTTAAAAGTGATTGGTTAATATAACGTAGAAATTAGTAAGCTTCTACAAATTTTTTAACGGGAAAAGATCCGCTCACTTAATTAGTAACTTTTACGATTTTTTTATTTATCAGAGGCCTATTAAAAAATTAGTGGAACTCCTGTCTTATAATAATTTTTTTCCGATAAAACTCCGGTTAAACGATGCATAGAATAGGTTTACATGAAGCAAGAATTTATAATACTTAACAAGCATAATAAATTAAAAATTCAAAACAATAGTTTTAACTTCCAAATTTTATTTCTTTTTAGTTTTAGCACGATGGCGAGAAGAAAAGTCCTTCTTCGGCTAAACATTTTTCCATATTTTTTCTTATTTAACCATTTTAAGGGTGAAGAAAAAAGTGATTTATGGTTACTTTTCAAATATAAGATTGTTTTAATTTAAAGAGAAAACATTTCTTACCTTAGTCTGTTCTTCCTTAATTTGTTTTGTAAACGAAAGTGCAGATTTCACGAAAATGTAGATTTAAAAAAAATTAATAAAGTGTTGCAAAAACTTAAAATCCCTAGCAGGAAATTTTACACACTTCAAACTAAGGATTTAAAGTCAGTGCACACACGGGCAATTTCTGCTATCTTAATTCCATAGAAATCATCAGCGCCTTTGGAGTTTTTTCTTTGCAAAGTAATTTTGTTTTAACAAGCGAAGAATTTCCAATATTTCCAACAAAATATCCTTACAAGTTTGCTATATTTAGAACAAAATCAAGGGAAACGTCCCATGAAAAATATTAAAACTTTAAAAAGAGTCGGATTAAATTATTTTATTATTATTAGTCGGCCGAACCTTATTTTTTTGTTTTAAAACAATTATTTTTGTTAATAATAAACATAAAAAAATGAAGGTTGAAAGAATTTGACTTCAGTTACACATAGGATTTGATTTTCAACGAGAATTTCAACGAGATTTTTCTAAGTTAATTTTACGAATTTTTTCGTTCAATCAACTAATATTATAGCAACACTCTTCTTACCTACTTATTTCGTTAATTTAATCAAAATGTGATTTACGACTTTTTTTCAACGAATTTTTTAGGACCACTTTTTAGAGAGTAATAAAGTACTAGATCTAATATTTTGAATAAAACGAGGAAGTCAATTTTAATGTTTTGAAATGGATTTGCAGCTTTTTACGTCAGTTAATATGTTGTTTAACATTTTCTAAAAACTGTAGGCAATTTTTATGTATCATATTTTACAACAGATTATACACCTTTTCAAACTAAAGCTTTTTTTAAGCCTGTTAAATAAAGACAGCTAAGGACATTAATAAACTTATTGGGTTTTACTATAAACATTTTTTATATATAAATAAATATTTATGTATATATAAATAAATATAGATACTTTATTTTTCCTCTTAAGGCTGGCTCATACTTATGACAAAACGTCAAGTGGACAAGCCAATTTTAGAAAAGCCAAAACGTCCTTTGGACAAGCCAAGACGTCCTTTGGACTTTTCCTTTGGTCAAAGTAAGAACGCTACTTCAAATTTGTCCTTTGGACTTTGTCCAAAGGTCAAAGTCCAAAGGAAAAAGTCCAAAGGACAAAACTATGAACACTTTTTCCTTGTCCAAAGGACAAAGCCCAAAGGAACACTTTTTCCTTGTCCAAAGGACAAAGCCCAAAGGACGGTTTGTTTGTCCTTTGGACAAAGTCCGGGCGCAGTAAAATCATTTATATTAACTTGTTGCCTACGAAGTGTAAGAAAATCAGTCAACCAGGAAAGTAATTCATATTTAATTCCATAGGCGGCGATTTTTTGAAGCAATTTGGGGTGAGATACTGAATCAAAAGCTTTTAAAAAGTCAATATACATGACGTCTATTGACTTTTTTCTAACCATTCTAATAGCGTACTTAAAAATTTCAATCCAACTGACTTACCCTTTATAAACCCAAATTGATTGTCACTGATTAGTTTGTTTTTAAGCAAAAAATTTAATATTGAGTCACCGACTATACTTTCGCAAAAATTAGAACAGTTCAAAATTAGTAATATGGGTCCAAAATTATTTTTAACACAGGAAACACCTTTTTTAAAAATTGGGGCTACAGAAGCGTCTTTCCAAACAGACGGGAGAGAGCCAGACTGCATTGAAATTTCGAAAATTGTAGCTAATGGGCAGCAAAGGGCGTCTGCTACATTTTTTAGGTAAAAAGCGGGAATATCGTCAGGATTCCTCGAAAATTTTAGAGGAAGTGATTTTAATTTGCAAAAGACGACAATTATATTACACTGAATTACTTAGGAATTCGTGGTTTATAGATATTAATTTTGGTAATTAATTAAAATACAATCAAATTTTTAAAATAAAAACGTAGGGGGGGGGGGGGGGGGTTGGGGGGCGTTGTGGCTCGTTTTTTTTGTTTTTGTTTTTGTTTTTTGTTTTTTGTTTATTGTTCATTATGATTTGAATACAATTTTTACTGCAAAAAGTCCCAATTAATTATTAAATAAAAAAACAATTTAATATTTTGGTTTTTTTCACCAAAAAATACCAAACATACATTCTTTAAATTTTTAATATATCTAACAAGAAAAGGGTTTGCTTATTCGTTAAAATTATATTTTCATCCTTTTGCTTAAAAAAATGTTTAGAATAGAATCAAATTGAATAGTTTCTTTCATACATACAAAATGACAATAAATACATGGTCAAATAAAAGACTAAACAAAAAAACTGGGTATGAAATAATGATAATGTTGCACAGGTATAAAAACTCTACTAATATGCAACATACAAATTCACAATAAAATATTCTTAATTTGCAAAATGTATATCTAACTTTTGTTTAAATATCTGTAAAGAATATTGCGAAAAAATGTTAAATGGCAAGCTATTCCAGGAATTTACAACGCGATTTGAAAAAAAAGTATTTGAAAATATCCATTCGAACTTTTTTCTTATTAAGCTTAAAACCGTTTCCTCTTGTATGCAAATTAGTAGAAAAACTAAAAAATGAATTTTTATCAACGTCTACAATGTTTTTTAAGATTTTAAATACATGACAAGGTCATTTTTAAGCCGACGATACTCCAAAGACTCTAGCCCTAACTCTTTTAATCTTGTTTTATAATCAATTTCAGAAAAAGCACATTGTGCATATAACCTGCGTGTAAATTTTCGTTGTACTCTTTCTAATATTTCACGGTCTTTGATGTAATGAGGAGACCAAACAAAAGATTCAAATTCCATCAAAGGCCTCACATAGTTTTTGTAATCTTGGAACATTGCTGACATATTTTTTGTGGTAATTGCCCTGAAAAGCATAGCTAGTCTAAGGTGAGCTTTTTTCGCAATATCGGAACAATGCGTGGAAAATTGTAATAGTAATACCTGGATCACGTATATTGTCACATCTGTTAATAAGAACATTATTTAAACTATAATTTTTAGTATCGTGGACATTACCAAATGAAATAACACAACATTTTTGAAGAGCAATGTTTAGCTGCCATGTATTGGCCCAGTTACAGAAATTATCTAATGAGTGCTAAAAATCATCAGCAGGATCATTTGGAAAGTGATGAATGGTTTTTTTTGGGGGGGGGGGGGGGGGGTGGGGGTGTGTTGCGGTGTTTCGGTTCGGGGGTCCCCCTGTGTCCCCTAGTTATGCGCTGGCTCGCTGTCGGGAAGAAAAATAAGGGGGTAGTTGGTGTTTTTTTGTTGCGTGTGTTTTCTTCCTGTTTTTCTCGGTTGGTTCTTTCTCTGCTGTTTTCCTGATAATATTTAGTCTTTAAATTTTTAAAGCTTTACCAAAACAACAATAAAATATATGTAACTTTGTAATCAATTTTAAAAACAATACAAAAAATTTATTTATGTTTATTTAATGCCATTGTTTACGAAGGTTTTATTCTAGTGGTGATTTCTAATAATTGTAATGATTGTTGCTTTGAAAAATTAAAATTTATTTAGCATAAACTGTTACATTAAACAACGTTAACTAAAACACCGTTCAACAAGCGCGTACAATTTTCATAGTGTTTTTTAGGTTTTGTGTATATATAGTTAAAACAAACTTAAAGGTGGTTCATACTTATGACAAAACGTCGTTTGGACAAAGTCCAAAGGACAAAAGTCCTTTGGACTTTGTTCAAAGGACAAACACAGCGTCAAATCGTCCTTTGGACTTTGTCCTTTGGATTTTGTCCAAAGGACAAAGTCCAAAGAAAAAAGTGTTCATACTTTTGTCTTTTTTGGACTTTTTCCTTTGGATTTTGTCCTTTGGACAAAGTCCAAAGGACAAATTTCAAGTAGCGTTCATACTTTGTCCAAAGGAAAAAGTTCAAAGGACGTTTTGGCTTGTCCAAAGGACGTCTTGGCTTTTCTAAAATTGTTCTTTGGACAAAGTCCACTTGACGTTTTGTCATAAGTATGAACCAGCCTTAAAAGGAAAAATGAAGTATCTATTTATTTATATCAAAAAATGTTTATAGTAAAACCCAATAAGTTTATTAATATCCTTAGCTGTCCTTATTTAACAGGCTTAAAAAAAGCTTTAGTTCAAAAAGTTGTATAATCTGTTGTAAAATATAAATACATAAAAATTGCCTACAGTTGTTAGGAAATTTTAAACAACATAATAATTGTTTACAAAGGGGCCAAGTAAGATTGGATTCAGTGTAAAACGGTTTCGGTGACTAACCATAGTTATCGGACTAAATTTTAAAACCTCTAAATCGTTTATGCAACTGCTCCATTTGAGTCGCGCTTCATTTCAATCCCGGTAAAAAAATTGCCGCAAGCTTCATTTGGTCCCGTTTTTTTCAGTCCCGGTAAACAATCGCCGCGAGCTTCGTTTCAGTCCCGGTAAAAATCGCCGCGAGCTTAATTTCAGCCTCGCTTCATTTCATTTCCGCTTTATGTGAGTCAAGCTTCATTTCAGTCCTAACGGAAAATACGTTCATCAACTTGTAACATATTCCTGCGTGCAGCCTTTCTGTTTAATATATTTGCATATATAAAAAATATATATTTGCTCGTTTAAAGTATAGCAGCCAAAGCCAGCTGTAATTTTTGTTTTTTTTTTTTTAGTCCCATGAGTTTATGTATTATGTAACACGTGTGTAATTAAGAAAACTTACAATTATGCGATATTTTAAGTGCATTATTCACCATAAAAACAAATACAGAATAAATGAATTTTGATTTTTAAGATTTCTTACAATCATTTAATTATAAAACTAATTGTGCTTAAAAAAACGTACAAACAAGTTTAAAAACGGATTAAATGAAAAGATTTTTGATTTTATTATCGTTTTTGTTTTAAAATCATAGTTTTAGTTTCTGATTCTATTGTTTTCTTCTGTATTACGTATTTAGGATGTGATAAATATTAAAATATAGCATAAATAAAATAAAGAATTTTATTGCTTTCATAATATTATTATAAAACTTTCCGAAATAACAAAAAGAAGTATTTCCGAACTTATTATTTTGTTTTTAAGCCCAGTACCTATGTTTGTCGTGTCCTATTTCAACTATGATTACTCAAATAGTTTTGAGAGAGTTTTTTATGATTTAGGGTGATAAAGCCGAGGGAACTGGCAGCTGGAACTTGGAACCAAAAATAGGGAATTCGGAGTCATAGGTGAGGAACTTAGAGCGGTAAGTTAGAAACTTGGAGCCGAAAGTAAAAATCACTAAAACCTTTACCTATAGGTCTAAGCGAAACCTAAATCGAAGCCCAAAATATTTTTTTCTTAAACGCTCCTAGTTCTCATTGTTTAAGGCTTAAAGTTCCCTGGTTGTAGCTCTAAAGACCCGGTACCTACCTTTTTTCATTATTTACAACAAACTAAACGAGTCGAAAAACTAAAAATGGTTTAAACAAATTTTAAAAAATCTAATATTCTTTAGCCAATTCAAAATTAGCCAAAATAAACATATTATATAATTGTAATACAAGATCTTTATATTAAAGCAAAAATTGCCGCAAAACCAGCTTGCAATAAGATAGCATACTAGACTTTAATTGGATTTTTGTCGGGACTGAAATGAAGCGGGACTCAAATGAAGCACCGTGCTTAGCAGCAAATAGTTTATGAACGCATTTTCCGTCAGGACTCGAATAAAGCGGGACTCAAATGAAGCGGGACTCAAATGAGGCGGGACTGAAATGAAGCTCGCTGCAATTTTTTCCGTGACTGAAATGAAGCGGGACTAAAATGAAGCGGACCCAATCGTTATTTCATGTTGAATAAAAAGTAAGTTGCAAACATATAAATTTTAAGTAAACGAACTTTAAATCACAAGTGAATGTTGTTTAGTAAAATTTGGGTTTTATATTTCAAAGAAAAAAGCGAAACAATCCTACACATTAAAAACCTATGATGTTTATATTTTAAAGTGAAGTAAATGCAATGCAATGTTTAATCAAATTTAATGAAGAATAACGACGAAAATAAATTGTATAAATGGGCAGTTCCGGTTCCGGATGTTCCGGGCAAAATTTGGAAATCCGGTTCCGGTTACTGTCACAGATTTTTGGAAAATCTCAATTCCGGTTCCGGTTCCTGTTCCGGATTTTTTGAAAAACTCAATTCCGGTTCCGGTTCCGGTGGTCTGGGGGTTTGAGAGTGTGATAGACAGTTTTGGTTCCGGGTTCCGGATGTTCCAGGCAAAATTTAGAATTCCGGTTCCGGTTCCTGTTTCGGTTCCTGTTCGTGATTTTTGAAAAATCTCAATTCTGGTTCCGGTTCCTGTTCTGGATTTTTGGAAAATTTCAATTCCGGTTTTGGTTTCGGTTCCGGTTCCGGGGTTCGGGGAGTTCCGTAGTTTTGCCCATCACTAATAAAAGGTCTCGAAGAGAAATTGGGATTAAAACGGACACAAAAATACTCTAAAATTTCTTACAACAAACAATTTTGTAACAAAAAACATAAAATGGTAAAATATAAGACAAAAATTACGCTATAGAATAAACTAAAATAATAATTCATGAACTTAGTTATAAAACGTATATTTTCTTTCAATTTGACTTTTGCATTTTATAAAATATACCGTTTTTAATGGTAAAATGTGGGAATCAAATCGAGAAGAGATGTTCATTTTATTATTGGGTTGATTAATTATTATTTAGTTTATTCTATAATGCATTTAATTTTTTGTATTATAACTTACATTTCTATATAATATGTTTTTTGTTCAAAAATTATTTCTCATTTTTGAGTAATTTTGGTGTCCGTTGTATTCCACCTCTTTTTTATCAATATCGGTAGAAAAATTCTTTTAAAGATCTTTCTGTACATTCGTATTTCAGTTATAATTGTTTATAGTTTTTTTTATATAGGATGCACTCTACTCTGCCATACAAAGCATAGGGTATATATTTTTTGTTTTTGTTTTTTTTTTTTTGTGTTTTGTTTTTTTTGTTGTTTTTTTGTTTTTTTTTATATTATATATTTTTGGTATATATACCTACACTGTCTATTACAGGAGTAAAACACGAAAGCCCTGGAGTTTTGCAGCTGCAACACAACGGATCTAAGACCACCAAGCTTGAAATATGTCTGTCTGGAAAAAATGCGTGTATTGGAGGTGTAATAAATTTATTGATTTTTTAAACCCTTTAATTTTTTTGACAAAAACAAAACAAAAAACAAACAGAAATTAAGTTTGGTGGTTATAAAGAAATCAAGGTTTTATTTGTCGTAAATAATACGAAGCAAGTTAAATTTTTTATATAATTTAATATAATTTTTGTGCTTCAAAGTTATTTGCCGCATTCTAATTTTTGCTTATATTTGTTTTGTCTAGTCTGTATTTTGACTTGGAGTTGAAATGTAGGTTGGAACGATATTTGACTTGTGCAATTTGATATTTATGATTTTTAAATCTATTTATTCTTTATACTTCTTTTATTGAAATAAACTCGTTTGTAACTTTGGGGGACCGAAAGTTTATACCGTTTATTACATGGCGCAGCCATCGCCAGTTACTTTAATTGGGAAATTGTTTATTAAAGAGTTATGGACCTTCCCCGACTTTACCTGGGATACAGAGCTTCTTATTGAACTAACTAACAAATGGAAAGAAATTGCTGCGTTCATCACAAAAGTAGTAACTGAGGTAAAAGACCACGTTATGTAGATGTTAAAACCAAATATAAAACCTTCCAAACGGAATTTTATTGCTTTTGTGACACATCGGCCAAAGCTTACGTTTGTGCAGTATATTTAGTTTTTCGTTCAAACAAAGATACAGCCGTATTCTTACTTTTTTCCAAAACAAGAGTAGCTCCAAAAGAAAATATAACACTGCCTCGTTTGGAACTACTTGGAGTTTTAATTGGATCCAAGACAGTAGATTTTGTACGCAAAGAGCTACAAATCGCGATATCAACCACAAAGGTTTGGACGGACAGTCAAATCGTTCTACATTGGATTCGAAATGCCAAAAATCCCAAGACCTTCATTGCAAATAGACTAGATACCATCAAGAACATAAAAGAAGTGACATTTTGTTATGTACCTTCAGACGAAAATCCAGCAGATTTGGCTTCAAGAGGACTTAATATGAAAGATCCAGACTGGAAATTGTGGTGGTCTGGACCTAAATTTCTAAAAAATGCGGAAATAAAAGGCCAAAATTGGTCATTGCCTGACTTAACTCCAGACCAGGAAAACAAAAAATATTCCCTGCTCCAGACTTATTAAAACAAATAGAATCTGAAAAGAAGAAACAGCCTTTCAATCTGATACAACTATCGGCACTAACAAATGCTGATTCTCAAACCCCAAAAATAAATCTTCAAGAAGTCAGAAATCACCCGCTTTTCAAGTCTTAACAAATTGTTGCGTTCAACAGTATTTATGTTTCGATTTTTGTTGCTACTTACAACAATGACCTCTCAAAAATGTACCATTATTACTAAAATGTGCAAAAACAAATTTAAGAACAGAGGGTTATATCTGGAAAAGTACTGGATACAGCAGAGCTGCTTTGGATTCAGTCAATTCAAAGAAAAACTGAATTTCCACAATGTTTAATAAAACAATTATGAGTACAAGTCAACAAAAATAACACACTGCGCTGTTTAGGCAGACTTAATGAATCATTATTGGTGACGAATCCTCCAATCCTTATACCAAAAAATGATAAATTCACTAATTTAATCATTGAAAATGTGCACAAAATGTTTAATCATTCCAGCACACAACACACGTTGGCTCAAATACGCTTAAAGTATTGGATACCTCAAGGCAAAACAGTTGGTTCGTCAAGTTCTAGCCCAATGTACCATATGCCAAAAACACCAAAGTGGCCCATTTAAAATGCCAAATATGGCGAATATACCTTCATTTTGAATTTGTGAACCCCGTCCTTTTGAGAACATTGGATTAGACTGTTTTAGTCCAATAAAAATCAAACAGGTCATGAAAATGATTAAAAGTTGTGTTTTACTAATCACGTGTGCGGTAGTGCGCGCGGTTCACTTGGAAGTAGTGCTGGACGTTAGCACTGAATCATTTTTAAACGCGTTTCGTCGTTTTGCTGCTAAAAGAGGAGTACCAAAAATTGTTGTGTCAGACCAGGCATCAACGTTTAGATTAGCCAACAATGCAATGACAAAAATTTGGAATGAAACAATTCAATCCAATGAAGTTGTTAACTATGCTGCATCAGAAAAAATTGAATGGAAGCTTATAACGCCATACGCTCCTTGGTGTGAGGGATTTTATGAACGTTTGGTTGGAATTGTAAAAAACACATTTCGAAAAGCCATAGGTCAAAAATTATTACAATATGACGACTTCATCACTGTATTAGCTGAAGCAGAGGATGTGGTAAACTGCAGACCGTTGACATATCTAAATGAAGTACCAAGTTCACCGGTTCTTCGACCTGTAGATTTTCTACTGCTTTAACCAATGGTTCGGAACGGTTTTCCTCCTTGTGATGATCCTGATGATCAGTCTGATCCGGAATATAAACCAAACAAGGATTCTGCAGATAAACTCAAAAACATGTGGTTTAAGTTTCAGTTAACAATTGAGAAGGTATGGAACCTATTTAAAGAAGAATATCTTTCTGCTTTATGTGAATCTTTAGGATGGAATCACAATCAAAGCAGACACTCAACTACAGAAAAACCAAACTTTGGTGATGTAGTATTAGTATAAGAACCAAACATTCCAAGAGGAGCTTGGAAATTGGGTCGTGTAGTCTTAATACATAAAAGCCGTGATAAAGAAATTCGAAAAGTGGATATAAAACTGTCAACTGGAAATACAGTAACTAAATCAATTAGCCAACTCTATCCAATTGAATGCCATAGGAATACATTTAAACTTTTGGACATTTAAACATTTAAACTTTAAATTGGAACAAATTTGTTCCATCAAGGAAAACTAAAAACGCTTTTATTAAGTTTAATAATGCTATTAAATATAAGCAATCCTGTTTTAGGAGGTTAATCGTGCTCAAATTTATCTTTGATAACAATTTCTGAAACATGTGTTCAAAGAGGTCTGGCAGTGGGATTAAAAGATTACACTCTCAAGTAATTGGAATCATTAAATGTTGACAAGCCATCAATCTGTTCCTTTTATAAAAATTCTGAATGCAATAAAATTTCAAAACAAGAAGTCTTTAATCAAATTCAACTTTTTGATAATTCCAAACACTTGGTAAAAAATCTTCAAATATCCACAAGAGACCCACATGAAAATTTTGAATGTATTGGCTTTGGTAATACCTTAACTGGTACTAGAAACTTTTGTAACAGCCACGATTGCGATTCCAAAGCAAAAAAGTTTTAATCTTATAAACACCAGGAAAAGAAAATGTGAACAGAAAGGAATTCAAATTAAGGCTTGGGGTCCAATTAAACTAGAATATTATGACTATAAAGATTCATCAGATCAAACGTCTGGTTGTAAGAATTGTGTTGCAAAATGCATCATTGGTGGAATTGATTTAACTCTTGAAGCAGACGTAAGCAGACGTTACTTGAAGCATGTGCGGATGTATATTGTTTCGAACTTTCGCATCCTAATAAACAAGATAAATTATTGTTTCCTCCAGAAGTTTCCTTACGAAAACATAATGTTTTTATAAAAATATATCAACACGGAACAATAGTTAAAGAATTCGGAATTACATGTCCAGCTCAATCATTTTGTGAGCAAATTAACTGCCATTTATGTTGGTTAATGATATACAACTCACATAGTGCACATCTAAAAGTGGTTGTAGTACTAATGATGGTACAATTTTATCTGTCCTGTTTATTTCTTCACTTTGTAAACTGTTAAGACATGTTTTTACATTTCTATATTACATTTCATCGATTATCAAACAATGTTGTCGATTAACACGTGCTTGTTTTATCTTTCTCCAAAAGAAATGCCGCGGTCAAAACTTTAGAGAACATTCAGAATTTATCAATCTACCATTGCGCAATCGCCAAAAGGATTCTCGACGACATTTCAAATACAACTTACTATAATTTTAATCACCAGAAATAGCTTAATTTAAGCGTGTTCTGCAATTCAAAGCCTTTAAGCAACACGTTCCTCCTGTATAGCCAGCAATAAAGGCCAATTAATGTGCACTATTAATCAAGTTTCATGACTTAATCTCGTTCCAACTGCACAACAAGCTTGCTTAATGATTTCAGATATCTATGGATCACTGTAAGGCACATTAGTGTTAACAGTCAACGATGTACACCTAGAATAATCTAAACGAAGCGAGTATTACACTAGATCTTTCAACCCAATAAGTTGAAAGCCGTCCAAAGACTGGATCATGTACTGGTAATAGTGTTCATCAATTTCAAAAAAACAGCAAAATTCCAGAACTATCAGAAGGAAATAAATATCCTGGCTATTCCCACTGTGTTCAAAGCTGTGGATGTCTTGGTTGTGGATGTTTTTTTGCAATTCTGCCTGCGTTTTTTATCCTGTTTGGAGTGTTCCAAGTTCTAAAAACGTATTTGAAGTCTTTTCATGTACTTCGTGGAATCTTAAGGCATCTCACGCCTGGTATTCCAGTTACATGGAATGATTTTACACTGTCTTTAAATTCGCTTTTTGCGCCGCCAGGCTCATTAATGACCAAGAAGTTTGTAATAGACAATAAAAAATTTATTGCTATTGAAACTGAATCTGCTGGCCAGGAAGTGACTGGAAAAATTGGCCAATTGCAGTGTCCAAACGAGGAAGAAGCAATAGAATTCAGAAATTGTACATTCCCTATTAATGCGATCCAATATGTGACACTGTTAACTGCCAATGCATTCAACAACAGATCGAACCTTTGTTTTGAGACAAACAACTCATACTTCTTTTAGTTAGTATCAGAATAACTTTTTATGGAAATGATAAAGGATTCAAGGCAAAATTTGGTGAATTTTCGGTAATGCAGTTACAAATCGAACTAAAAAAACGTTCAAAAACGTTCAAAGTTACAAAAACGAATGCAAATCATTGTAAGATTGTTGCTAAACGATTAAAAGGATGTTATAATTGTTTAACTGGAGCGCACTTTTGGGATTTTGGGGATTTTGGGGAAGCATTGGCTCACGTTTTCTGTGGTTCTACAATAACTGGATTCTCTACCGAATGTACAAGTGACGGCTACACATCAAAAACTATTTTATCGTCTGATAAACCATATATAGAATAGAGTTGTTCAGTTTTGTGTCCTGCTGGAACTTCAAATTTTAATATATCTGGTCAATTAGTATATATTAATACAGTTAGCAAAAATATAGTTTCCAATATTGTTACTCATACCAAGAATATATAACACAAGAGAATGTCCGACTGTACACTAAATTTTTGACCAAAATTTTGCGAGAAAAGTCGCACTTTTGAATTCGTGTGCGACTTTTCTCGCAAAAATCCGCCATTTTCTGCAAGTCTTCCCGCACTGCGATTTTTAACACAGTGTTAGTTTTCTCGCAGTAGGGACTGCGACTTCTTTCGCACTCTATGCTGCTTTATTCGCACTGTGATTATTTTCGCACTGCGAGCCTGGCCGCGCAACAAAAAAAATACAGACGCTGGTAGTCATTTTCAATGTAGTAAAACACTTCGAAACTTGTTTTATTTAATTTAAAAACGTTGGAAAGTTACTTTATTTTATTAAAACTAATAAGTTTTAACATCTTAAGGTAAAAAAAACGACTTTTACTCATTTCAACACAAAATTTTCGCTCCGCTTTGTTATTATTTTTTTTGTTGCGCGGCCAGGCTCGCAGTGCGAAAATAATCGCAGTGCGAATAAAGCAGTATAGAGTGCGAAAGAAGTCGCAGTCCCCACTGCGAGAAAACTAACACTGTGTTAAAAATCGCAGCGCGGGAAAACTAGCAGAAAATGGCGGATTTTTGCGGGAAAAGTCGCACACGAATTTAAAAGTGCGACTTTTCTCGCAAAATTTTGGTCAAAAATTTAGTCTACAGTCGGACATTCTCTTGTGTTATATATTCTTGCTCATACTAATAAAAAAGGAAAAAACTCAATTCGATTTAAGTTTTCTTCATGGTCTACTCCTGGGGCCTATTTCATAAAAATTGCTTGTAGTTAATTTACAGCTGTAAATTAATAAACGCATATTTTTCTTTTGTTTTTTTAATTAAAAAGTATATTAATAAAATTGCGTTTAGAATTTAAAAAATTACATCTCTGTAAATTCCGTAAATTCCGTAAATTCCACAGTTATGTATTTTTTAAATACTAAAATAGGAACAAATGAAATGCGTTTATTAATTTACAATTACAGAAATCTATATGAAAAAGGCCCCTGGTAATATTATTGGAAATATTATGCCTATAGTTTTGTTTATTGTCATTGTTATTATTGGGGTTTTAATTTGTGCATGGATATTTCTTTTAGTAATAAATATATGTGTTCAATGCTTTTTTTGCAAAAAAATCCACAATGGTAGCAAACACATATAAAAACATAAAAACGCTGTAGCAAATATTTTTTTTCATAAAAAAATCAGCTGAAAACTTGCTGTTCAATTAAGCGGTAACAAAATAGGATAAAATAATAAGTAACATAATCGGTATAATATATTTTTAGTTTTAACAACCACAACATTGTTGTACGTCGGGAATGTCGTAAATAATACAAAGCAAGTTAAATTTTTTATATAATTTAATATAATTTTTTTGTGCTTCAAAGCTATTTGCCACAATCTAATTTTCGCTTATATTTGTTTTGTCTAGGTCTACTCTGTTTTTTGACTTGGAGTTGAAATGTAGGTTGGAACGATATTTAACTTGTGCGATTTGATATTTATGATTTTAAAATCTATTTATTCTTTATACTTCCTTTGTTGAAATAAACTCGTTTGTAACTTTGGGGGACCTAAAGTTTATACCGTTTATTACATTATTACGTTATATTTATAAAAATTTGTGACTAAAGGTAAACCAAATATGGGTTAGTTTATTTATTTGTTAAAGAAATAAACTAAGGGACCATCAATTAACCAATTTAATAAAATCAATTAAAGGCCACATGATATGTATATCAGCCAATTTTAATTCAAATTTTAGTTTTTATTGAATTCTAAATGGTTAATATAAGTGGAAATCGCTTTGATTTAATTGATTACTACATCGCTTCCGTATTTTTATTCCTGTATAAACCAGCCACAAAATGACTAAAAATGACTAAAGGCAAACTGTTCTGGGGCCTATTTTATAAAGACGTTTGTAAATTTTCATTTTACAAAATTCCGCCTATTTTTCGTAACTTACATGATAGAGGATATACGACACGGGGAATATGATGAGATGATAGCAGAGATGAAATGACGTGGCTGCGACCAATCAGCGCTGAGCAGTGCGCGGAGATGCGCCCCCTGGATTGCAAGTCAAAAAAACCTTTATCGCGTATTTTACAAAAAATAGACGGAGATTTGTAAAATGAGAATTTACAAAGGTTTTTATGGAACAGGCCCCTGGTTTGTCGTTAGTCATTTTTCATCGGTTAAACCCATTTTCTATTTTTTGTGTTCTCCTAGCTTTTCAACACTCATAGATTTAAGCGGTACCAAAATCTTTTTGAGTACTTGTATTTTTTCACTTTCATATTTTTTCTATTACTGATGCCAGTATTTTTTTAACTAAAATTTTAATCCAGTACAATTTACCAACTTTATCCATTATTTCTCTATAGCGTGTGTTTTCTTGGCGGGGGGATGTGACTTCTCTAAAAAGTATGGACAGCAAGGCTAATTTTTGTAACCTTGGTCGGTTGATTGATGGTCGGTGTTTTTGGTTCACATCATATTCTTACCGACACAAACTACAAAATTTAGCTTTTTAGTCCATACTTTGAGTAGTCACATCCCCGCGAAAAAATCACCCGCTATGAAGAAATAGTGGATAGTGGGAAGGAAACAAAATTACTGGTACTCGAAGAGTATAAGAATATCAGTAGCAGTATTGTATATACTTAAAAGACACTAGTGTCAAAAACTGCCAAAAGTCAAATCAAGCTTTTATAAAATTTTATGCCATATTTTTAAAGTTTATATCTCAAATTTTACAACGTTTGGCAATAACTTTTAGAGCTGGAAATATACTTAGTATTCTTCATTACGGGTGTCATTAATACTAAAGCTAAAGCTAAAGTGCTTTAGTACTAAAGGGTTTTTTGGACTTAGTACTAAAGCTAAGGCGCGGCTAAACTGAAATTAGCTGGCAAAAGCTCGGCAAAAGGTATGGGCCCGGCAAAACGTTAGCTTTTGCCAGGAAAATGAAAAATCACCCAAAAATGATTGATCAAAAAAATGACCAAAAAACCAAACAAAGTGTTCACCAATCAAAAACATAATTATTTAATGAGATTTCTATCCATGAAATGGAGAGGTACAATGGGGTTCTTTAACCTCAAAATTTTGGACCCCCTCCCAAAATTGAGAAAAGTTCAGAATAGTTCTTTTTTTTAACCTGGCTCTCCTCCAGAATTTTAAATCTGACACCTCTAAAGTATTTTGTTTTGAAAACCCACATAACAAACCCTGACCCTCTACTAGATTTCAAAATTTTCCATACATCCTTCCCAGAATTCAAGATGCAATTTACCCCCGGTAACCAACCACCACACCCCCTTCCCTCACTCTTAGCTGCCAAAAAACTATGCTTATATAAAGTTGAATATACTATATTTTTACTTTAAAAGAAACATAAGTGAATATTTTGAACAATAATGCTAATTGAAGCGATTAAAACGAATTTTGGTTTCAGGGTGCTATGAATATTGGGTTTTAATTTTTTGTTTTTCTTATTTTTATTTAAGCATTAGAAAACACTGATTTTTTGCTTTTGAAGTATTTTTGAGCGCTTAATATTTTATTTTTACTATTTCATATGGA
>JASAMX010017976.1:0-10049 GCA_030248175.1 Microlaimidae sp. YZB2_3 | reverse complement strand
TGGTAAACTCTTTGTTGTTCAACGACAAAGTCCAATCATTAAGAAGTTTCAACTAATTGAGTTATTGAGTAACGAAAAATGCTAATGTCCCATGCTTCCAGATGCATCATCAGACAAAGTAGAGAACTAAAGTAAATATAGAGTTTTAAATCTACAATTTAAATTATATCTAAATAAAAACACAAACTCTAGTAAAAATGAAAAAAAATACACGAAAAAAAAAAATGGAAAACAAAGCAAAAATTATGAAAGTTAGTGCATTTGGCTAAAACTAAATATTGTAGTTTTTATTGAAAGCTAATTATTTTGCAAAAGGTCTGCAAAAAAAATTTTTGGATACTTAAGTACTGGCTTAAAAAAAGATTTAAAAAATGTGGTTAAACAATACTGATAAAAATAAGACAAAATTTTTTAACGTGGGTGTAAGCAATAAAACCGCAAATACCTAAAATATATAACGAGGAATTTAGAATTTTGTACAACATAAAAATAAAAACCTGAAGTAATTTAAAGGTTTAGAAATAGTTTTTCATAAAACAGAGATTTTAAAAAATAAATGATTTGAATAGAATATGTAAATATTAAAACAGATAATACAAATTTTAGAAATAAAAATTACGATAAAATACAGAATAAAATACACGATTAGAAAGTATAAAACAAACCATGAAAAACTGATAAAATATAGTTACGCACAAACACGAACTTTGTATAAAAACTTTCGTTAAAACACACAACAAAAGTAGAGCTAACATGAAAAATGGGATTAAGGGATAATTACCAACAAGACGGGTAGCAAAAGGTAAAAGTAACACAAAAAGGTGGAAAACAAAAAAGTTAGAAAAAACAGGCGTTAAAACTTGGGCAAAGGCTAAGTAAAAAACAACCAAACAAAAACATTTTAAAATACAAAGGATACCACAAAAGAATTTTCGCAAAACAAACAAAAAATAATTATTTTTAACAGAATTATAAAATTTTAAATCAAACAGAGGGGCAAAGACAGAAAATGTTTTTCGTAGCGCTGGCCTAACTTGAATCATCACCAAACAATTTTGAGAAGCAAATGAAAATCATAATTAGCTCTACACAAAATTTTAGAAACCACCACAATTAGAATTATACCAACTTAAAATATGATCTAGAATATCTGATTCTTTGTCTGCGGTCGGTCTTTGGTTAAAGGGCTGATTCAGAGAGATTTGGACACTCTATATAATACCTGTATATGGCGAATTGATTGGCCATGTAATCGGTATCGTTGGATATACCACACTTCAACGAGCAACCTTATCTTTTAAACGAAACCACTTAGTTTATCATGCTTAGAAGAGCTAAATATAATTCTATAGTTATTCTAGGTAATGACTTAAGCATATCCTTAATTCTGTCACTAGCCTGAAGCTAAAAATGCTCGAAAAAGTAAAACTTAAAACTACAGGACAAGACAATAGTTTTTAAAAGTAGAAAAGCCAATAGTTGTACCGTCTTGTCCTGTAGTTTTAAGTTTACCGTTTTTGGGCGTTTTATCACTTCAAACTCGTAACAAAATTAAGAATATGCTTAAGTCATTACCTCAGGTTAACTATAGAATTATATTTAGCTCTTCTAAGCATTTTGGACAGTCGTTTTGTTTAAAAGATAAGAATCAAGCTAGGCCGGTCCTCAACAAAAACATTTCTTCTTTGCCCCTCTGTTTGTTTTAACATTTTCTGGTCTGTCAAAAATTTTTTTTTTTTTTTGTTCGTTTTTGCAAAATTCTTTTTGTGGTACCTTTTGTATTTTAAAATGTTTTTGTTTGGTTGTTTTTACTTAGCCTTTGCCCCAAGTTTTAACGCCTGTTTTTTATTAACTTTTTTGTTTTCCACCTTTTGTGTTACTTTTACCTTTTGCTACCCGTCTTATTAGTAATTATCCCTTAATCCCATTTTTTCATGTCAGCTCTCTTTTTGTTGTGTGTTTTAACGAAAGTTTTTATACAAAGTTCGTGTGTTTTTTGTGTCATTAACTCAATTTTTGTTATCAAGTTTTTCATGGTTTGTTTTATACTTTCTAATCGTGTATTTTATTCTGTATTTTATCGTAATTTTTATTTCTAAAATTTGTATTATCTGTTTTAATATTTACATATTCTATTCAAATCATTTATTTTTTAAAATCTCTGTTTTATGAAAAACTATTTCTAAACCTTTAAATTACTTCAGGTTTTCAGTTCTTATGTTGTACAAAAATTGTAAATTCGTCGTTATATTGTTCAAGTATTTGCGGTTTTATTGCTTACACCCACGTTAAAAAATTTTGTCTTATTTTTATCAGTATTGTTTAACCACATTTTTTAAATCGTTTTTTAAACCAGTACTTAAGTATCCAAAAATTTTTTTTGCAGACCTTTTGCAAAATAATTAGCTTTCAATAAAAACTACAATATTTAGTTTTAGCCAAATGCACTAACTTTCATAATTTTTGCTTTGTTTTCCATAGTATTGTTTTAGTTTTGCTCATTATGTATTTAGATATAATTTAATTGTAGATTTAAAACTCTATATTTACTTTATTTCTCTACTTTGTCTGATGATAGTTGTTTGAAACAATAGAAACGTCACGTTTTAATGTACTCAATAACTCAATTAGTTGAAACTCTTAATGATTGGACTTTGTCATTAAACAACAAAGAGTTTACCAATATAGTTTATTTGGATTTTGCAAAAGCAATTGACATGGTCTCACATCAAAAAGTACTGTACAAACTAGATAAATTTGGAGTATGCGGAAAATTTTTGTCATGGATTTTATCTTTTTTAACTGGCAGATCTTTAAAAGTTCTCGTAAATAGTTTGGTTTCTTCATCTTATACAGTTCAAAGTTCTGTTCCTCAAGGTTTCGTCTTAGGGCTTTTTTGTTTTTAATTTGCATAAATGACTTAGTAAATGAAATTTAGTTTTCCAAAATTAAACTTTTAGCTGACAATGCAAAAGTTTTATACCTTTTTTTCATCAGGCAATCAAATGTCGAAAGTCAAGAATTACAAAACGATTTGGACAGAATTTTAAAATGCTCAAAAACATGGCAGCTGTCATTGGCATATCATAAATGTGAAGTTCTTCATATAGGCACAAAACAACAGCACTGTAAATTTAACTATAGGGTTGGTCAAAAATTCCTTAAAAAACAAAAACTGTAAAAGATTTAGGTGTTATTTTAATGGAAAACTTAAAATTTGGAGAGCACAGCAAAATTATTACTAAAAAGGTTTTCAAAACATTAAGGTTAATTTTTTAAACTTTTAATTCTAATTTCATCATTAATTTGATTCATGCTTTCAATGCATATGTGCGTCTGACAGTTGAATATGCATGTGTTATTTGAAATCCCTGTCAGCAAAATGACATTCAAATTATTGAAGGTGTTCAGAAAAAATTTACAAAAAGACTATATAAAAGACTTGTTTTAACATATGTAAACTACAAAAAAAGATTAAAATTTTTAAATTTAAAAAAACTACAAGATTGACGCAATATTTTAGATCCTTCTAAATGTTATAAAATTTTACACAGGAAAACAAATATTAAGACTTCAGAATTATTTTTATTTAATAATAATTATACCAGAGGATACACATTAAAGCTGAAGGTTAAAAAAAGTAAAATTAATGCCAGAAAATTCTTCTTCAGTGATAGGGTTGTTTCTAAGTATAATATTTTATCTCAAACGCAAGTTAAAACCAATTCATTTACTACTTTTAAGAAAATGTTCTAATCAGTGGTTCATTTAAGGGCTTTGTCTAAGCCTTTCAATTTTTTTTGTTTAGCTAAACCAAGGTATCATTTTCTATATTGTTCACAACCGTAATTAATTCTTATTTTGTTGAATACTTATGTGTTGGTTAACCTAAATAAATAAATAAAAATAACTAACTTTTTTTCAATTGAAACAGTGCATAACATCAAAATTAGACTCCAAAATTAAATTAAAATACATTACTTATCACCATAGGTGGATTTTGGAAGGGGGAATACCCAACCATCTAAATTTGAGGGGGGTGTGCATGTCCTGAAAGTTTTTTAGGGTATACCTTAAATACCCCATTTTAAGTGTTTTTAGTACTGAGACCGCCCAAATTTTAGAGAGGCGTGGTGTCCAGGATAAAACCAAATTTTAGAGGGGGTGTCAGCAGTAATCAAAATTTTTGGGGAGGAGTATAACTCTCTCAATCCAAATAATAATTTGGAATCACAAATAATTTTGTTAATTTATAAAGACTAGTTCGGAATAAGGGTTTTTTAGTGTTAGGAAGAGGGTACAATAACTACTAGCGCCAATCAGAAACCATGTAGAGAGGATATTGAGAAACAGCGAGCGACTAGTACATTTTACAGTTTAAAATATTTCAAATATTTATTGGTTCAAAATCTTGACCCCTTTTCTTCAAAATTTCTTAAATACTTTTTAAATATTGCAAAACCAAAGGCAGTTTTTGGGGATTTTTAGTTTTTTGCCGCTTCGTAGGTTTGGCGCTGTAGTCGCGCTTTGTTTCCAGTTTTTTAATGTTTCAATTACAGAAAAATGCTTAATTTAAAAGTTTGGAATGGACATTTTAAAATTAATTTTTAAATTTTGAATAGTTTTACAAGCAAAACATTAAAAAAACCTTTGTGGGTTTAAAATTAGTTTAAAAGCACAAATTTTATCTTTACTTTTACTAATTAAAAATGACTGTTCAGGAAAATACTATTTTAGTGGTGATTTCAAACTATTGTGACGTTTAATAAAAAAACAAAAAATTATTTAGCACAAACTGATATATTACAGCACTTCAACGTAGTGAAACATATCATTGTGTAGCAATTTTTATGAAGTATAGGCTTAAACTTAATAAGCAAGAAAGCTAACATTTTTTCAAATTGTATTTTTTTTCTTTTTGTACCTTCTGGTACACTAAAAGACGCTTATTCCGAACTAGTCTATTTTTGATTAAAATTTAAATCAAATATTAAATTAGGCAGAAAAAAGGACGGGATAAAACTATTTTAAGGTACTTTTATTTTAGTGATTTTCAAATAACACATAAAATTTGAAAATCACTTTTTCTTTCTCTGTAATAACAATTTTTTTTCTCTGTAATAATTTAATATAAAATTTTAAAAAATATTACATCATTTGAAAGCTTATTAAAAGGGTTTCATTTTTTTTCCTTAAACATATAATAACTTCTTCAAATAATTTAATAACAAATATAAAATTAGCCTTTTCAATTTTTTTGCGTTTTTTGTGTTTATTTTGAATTTTCTTTTAAGAAATATCACTGTTTTCTTACAGATCCTAAACAACATGCCCCGGTGCATCATATTGTCAACTAAAGGTAAACCCAACGTGGCTGCAACAGTTGTTTGTTGGATTGAAAAATGCCCCCTTATTAAGTAACCACTTAAATCACAAGAATCTGACGTCACTCATATCAGCCAATCAAATTTCAAAAAATGAAAGATTTGAAGTACGAAATCAACTTCAAATGGTAGTTTATAAATAATTCTTATTTTGTGACACAAAAAAAAAGAAAATAAATGTTTATTGAACTAGTGAACACACTGTTGCAGCTACATTTGGTTTGCCTTTAACTCCATACTAAAACTTGTTTTTATACTAAATAAAAAAGTTTATTGCCAGAGGGCTTGTTGACTTTTTAATTTTGAGAAATAATGGAAATGAGCTTGTTTTTATTGGCCTTTTTTCATCAGTAAGATACTTGGTAGGCAATAGCGTCAATGCGGATCAAATATAGGAATGGACCAGCCTTTTTTATTGCAACCAGGGATTCTTTAGTGTAAATCTCATGAGGTTATTGCACAATTAAAGACGCTGGTGTTCTAAGGTTTTGCTTTGCAATAAGGGTATAATACATTGATTATTATGCCCACAGGATTTCATTTGGGGGAACGGTCTGGGAGCTATATACTAACCCTGAGAGGGGGGTCTGGGGGGCAGCAGCCCCACAGAAATCGGAAGTCTGAGGGCGAGAGCCCCCAGCGGGGTCAAGGAGCAGAGCTCCTTGTCAAGGTGGGTCCGGGGGGGCGGAATGCTCCCTGGGGGAGAAAATTTTTAATTTTATTTAATTTTTAATTTTATTTTTTAGTGCGCTAAAATACACTAGAAGTTTTAATTCAATATGATAATTAATTCAAAATTTAAGGGTTTTTTTACCCTATACATTTAAAACATGCGTTTAAAACGTTAATAAAAGGTTAATAGTGTTTATAGTAGTTTTATTTAACATGTATGCCCTAACTATTGAGCGGCAAAATTGATTTGAAATCAAAAAACTAAATTGTCAATTTAAACTACCCGCAAAGTGGGAAAATATGTTTTTTTGACTATTAATATGCTTTTGGAAGGCATCAAGAAAGTTTCTGTATTAATATTTAAGACAAAAATTTTTCTCTCCAAAATTCAAAAACATAAGGGATGAAAAAATCTGGCTTCGCCGGATTTCAGTGGGGAGGGGGGGGGGTGGAGGAGTGGCGGCCGCCCCCCCGCCCTTTGGGCCTGCCACTGATTATGCCCACAATGACTTTTGGATTTTGGAGTATTCCAAACACAATTTGTGCTAGTGCAGGTATTGTTCTGTTGGTTAATGGAACCTTTTTTGACAGATTGATTTCTGGTGGTTAATATTTGAGCAGATTGTTATGGCTTGAGGCATCTAGCATTACTGGCTCCAACACTTGAGGTCAACGCTTTTGTTTTTGGAAAGTGTTTTTATCTGTTTTGTTAGTTTTTTTACTGATATGTCCTGTAATTAGGTTGTCAATTAAAGTTCAAAAAGTTGGAACTTAATATGACTTCATTTTTCCATGTGCTGTAGCTACCGAATAAAAGTATTTATTGTAGAGTAGCTTTGATCAAAACATTTGATTAGATACTGTTCTAACTTATCATTGCATACTCTTTAAGAGGTTAGATCTTAGTTTCCTAATGTATCTGATGGTCTCTTGATGTTGTAGCATCCAGTTATATTTTGGAGAACTTTATTCTGTGTGACTTTGTGTTTTCATTTTACCAACCTTGGGAGGCAGCAGTTTAGACTATTACATGAAGATTCAATAGTGGCTTATATACATTATCTGCATAATGATATTATTCAAATGTTATTAAGTGGTTCTGGCAGACTACTGATGTAAAAATTAAAACCGTTTTGGTGATTTACTTCTTAAGGCACTCCTGTTATTTTTTTACACTCTGTAAATAATTGCAAAAGTTGACTTGCGACTGGAAATCATGCAGCACCTACCAATATTTAAATAATATTACACAGACATTTGCATAATATTATTTGAATATTGGTAGGTGGTTCTGGCAGACTACTGATGTAACAGCTTTAATGATGTAACCACTTCTTGAGGCATTCCTGTTCTTACATTATGAAGTTAGATTAACAGCTGCAGAAGCTGAGTTGTGACCCTGGAGACCATGCACAGACACTGAACCATCTAACCAATCTAGAAGAAAGATTAAATCTTATTAGGTTGTTCATAAGCTGTTAATAAGATAAAGTGTCAAAGGCTAAGCTCAGGTCTAGTAATACCCTGCTCAACTGATCTACTGGGTCATTTACTTTATTAGAAGTCTTTAGCTATGGTCAGATCTTAAAATTTGAAAAGTCAGCAGGCAATCTGGCAGCAAAATTTTTAATCCATATAAAAACAAATTTTATAATTAACTTTGTTCACAAACATACAAAATAGGTATGCGCCAACCATAGATGGGCAGCGGGGGGGAGGGTTGGGTTATATTCCTCCCCCCGAAAAATTTTGATTATAGCCAACAACCCCCCCCCCTAAAATTTGAACGTACCCCAGACACTTTCCCTAAATTTGGGGGGTTCCAGTACTAAAAACGCGAAAAATGAGTTTTTAAGGTATTCCCAAAAAAAAAATGTGGGGACACCCACTCCCCTCCCCCGAATTTCGGGGGTCAGGTATACCAGGAGGCTGCCCACCTATGGTGCCAACACATTCTTTTAGTATCTGTAAGAAAAAAGAATAATTTTTATAATGGCGTGGAAATAAATTCAAATAATTGTTTAAGAAAACCCCAAATCTTTGTTGTTGTTTTTTAAATTTTTAAAATATCCAAGTAGTTTCCGCCAAAACAAATATAATTCTTTTTAATAACCCTTTCAATAATCTTTTTTTAATAACCAAACTAGAGCGCTATCACTCACAAACTAGTGGTCAGATTGAAGTAAAAAATAGTGATTTTTACAACCGAATCATGCTCCAGAGCTCTGAACACTTTAAATGAAGGAAGCTCCTAAATTCACCCTCTATATGAGAAATTTTAAGCTGAGGGTCTCTCCAAAAAGTTTTCATTTAACAGCGTTCAATAAAAAAAAACTGTTGCAATACAGAATAAAAATTGTTTTTTTACTTATATAAAATGTATTATATTATTTATTGTACTTATAGATTTTAAATAAAAGTCTTTAATATATCCCAAGTACTAAAATTCAAATGAGTGGCAAAAACTAGGAAACAAATGTGGTTAAAATGTTTACAAAATATTTTTTTTGTTTTAAGTCTATATGATTTATTTAAAAAATTATAATTAATCTAAAATAGTTAATAATATTATATATAAAATATGGCAATAAAAATGAGTTCACAGTGAGGGTCAATCCCTTCACCTCAAAAGTTTTGACTGTGGCACTTGAAGTACAACAGGCGCTATCCGACTGCGCCACAAGCCCATTTGCTTAACTTTTCTAAAAGAGGTTTATAAACCCCAGGCCTTTATTAAACCTAAAATATGCACACACAACAGATCAACAGTACGAAAGCTATTATTGCCATTTAAAAATCATAAATTTCAATAGAAATATACGATTTAAAGCTTTAAATTTTACCAAATTAAGTTAAATCTACATTTCGCCACAATTTAAAAAAAAAATAACCCCCCCTATTTTTTACAGAATATAGTATATTAAACCATTAATACAAAAAAATTTCCATCAATTTTTAAGCTCGTAAAAACAGGTAACAGTTCTTCTTTATTGAAGGTATTTGTTGAAAAAATTTTCGTGGGCTATTGGGGCAGGGGTAGGGTTTTTACAAAAAATACCAAAATCGAATACAAAATCGAGTACAAATTTGACTCCGCACCGTACTTTTTAGCCCAAGCGAAACCTTAAAATAAAACTAAAAAAACAAAAAAATTTGTAAAAATTGTGAAAATGGCGAATAAAATTGAAAGAAAATATTTTTTGGAAGATTTTTTCAGAAGATATTTCTTGTGGACACCATAATAATATCCGTTCATAAGAACTGTGAATTGGAGAATTGGAGTGAAGAATTGGAGACCGTTTCTTGAAAAATAAGTTTTTGCACCAAATTGTTAATGCGAAGCTTTCTAATAATTCCTTGACCATTGCGGAAATTTTGTTATTACTTTAATATACAATTATTTTTTCTCAGTGTTCTTGGAGTGGAAAAGAACTATTTATTAAAAATTGTGATTGCGAGATATTCTGGAAGTGAATTGTTTTTTTAGGAAATATAATGTCTCCCAGTCATTTTTTTTCCAAAAATTCGTCATTAAAATTTTATCCAGCGAAAGAAGTGTTATAAAAAGTGATTAAAAAACCGAATCGAATTGTCCTAAACAAAGTAAGCTTTTTGAAATTAACGATTATAAGAAATAACGAACGTAATTCGGGCCACCTACAATCTTTTTTTAAAATTCATCTTCCCAAAGAGCGGATAAGTTGTAAAAAGAGAGCGATATGTCTAGGAAGCGAATGGTCCACGAATTGTCCAGGGAGCGAATTGTCCATGGAGCGAATTCTCCGCAATAAAGTAGGTGTAATAAAAATTGCGTTTATAGGGAGCGAATTGGGCGGGGAGCGAATTTTCCAGAAAGCTAATTGTCCAGGTCCCGTCGACGTTATGTGGTTCAATTGGGGCGCTGCCCCAATTCGGACGCGCACTGAGCATATAACGTGACCCAGTACCGTATTTAAATTAGGGTACGCCCTAATAAAAGCTATCATACGATCC
>JASAMX010017974.1:0-12594 GCA_030248175.1 Microlaimidae sp. YZB2_3 | reverse complement strand
GTATTGCTCCACTAATTGACAGAGATGGTGCGGTACCAGAGGGTTAGAATGGTGAACGATGAAAAAATATTGATTTTAAGATAATGAGCTTTAGAATATAATAATAAATAAATAGATTAACATAATAAGAATCGAAACATTCACTAAGTCAGTGTGCACGGTGCCGGAGGACGAGCTGTGCGTGGTGTTTCTGCTACCCATGCTTTATTTTTTTTTTAATAAAACTTTGAATTAATTTTGTCATCAGGAATAAAAGAATTAAAGGTAAAATGGGACTCTGAATGGTAGCCAGGGGACTTTAGAGCTGAGGGTCTTTAGAGCTCGCAGTGTGGGACTTTAGAGCTGATTGGAGGGACTTTGTAGCTGTAAATGTAACTTTTGTGTTCTAAAAATTTCATAAAAATTAAAGGGATAAAGAGAGAGAATAAGAGCCGAATAAAATTTGCCAAAGTTGGTTTTCATCATTTTCATACAATATCACTGAAAATTAGCCAAATTTTAAGTTGTAAAAGTTTTTAAAGCTTTTTACAATACTTTTGAAACCTTTTGGTGTCCAGAAGAATATTTTTGGCAAATAAGCTTTCCCAAATAATTTTTTTTTTATTTGAGCAGTAAACTAAGGAATTTAAAGTTTTAAGCTTTTTTTAAAATTTTTATCTTGATTTGTAGGTTTCGCTTAGGCTTAGGAAAAATAAGTGTTTTTTTGTCTTAAATTTTTATTCCAACATTTTCTAAAAAAAACATTTTTGATATTTATCATAACAAATGTTTCAATTTAAAAAAGTTAAAAAACCGTGACTAGCTGTATGCTCACGCCAATTCAACTAAAAATCTTTTATCAAACAAAATCAGAGCACGAAACTGACCATGTTTTTGCTCAAGATTAGAAGTTTATCAATAATATTGGAAGTTAAATAATTTTTTTGGCCAAATCCCGAGTTTGTCATCTTTGTATATACAATAGCAACCCTAGCACATTTTATCCGCATAATGATTACCGCATTGCAGATTGGCTCCATTCGGTTATGTAATGTTTTATATTACTTGTATATTGTTTTACTATTGTTTGCAAACGCATTTTTTGTTTCGGCTTAAAGTCCTGCTGCGGCTTGAGTCCCAGGTCCGGCTCCCCAAGTCCCGGCTCTGAAGTCCCTCGGCTCTAAAGTTCCCAAACCAAAAAAGGTACTTTATTGTTTTCGCCGTTTTCCGCGCGGTTCAAAGTATATGGTGCTAGGTATGGTTTTTTCCACCAATTAAAACTGGTCTTTTGCTTTTTTTGTGCGGTTTTTATGGAGGGGCTGTTCGGTTGCTCTGTAGACTCCAATTGTCGCAAAAGGCTGTGATTGTACTGTTAAATGTTTGATTTGTCTATTTTTTAATTTTCCAGTTTTGATCAATAAATCGATAACAAGGACGTAAACTAAAAAGTGTCGAGAAAGTTGCGTAATTCTTTCTTTTTCCAATGAGCCCATGTTCTGATAAATATTTTTAAACGATCTTTGAAGTGGACAACTGGTACTTGTATCGAATTTGTAAATGCGCTTGAATTATATCTTTGGGTGTGAAGTAGAATTCACTAACGAATTAGGAATATCGCTTTTAAGGATTGAGCGTTGGAATAATAATAATAAGAAGGTTCTGAATTTCAAAATTTACCCATGTTTTTTAAAAAATGGTTGGTGGGGGGTGTTGTGGGCCCAGTTGCTCGTGGGTGCTTGTGCCACCCATGATTAATTATAGTATTATAAATATTTCCGAATTATACGATTTTTGTTTAATGGAATATAGAAGAAACCAAATTGCGAATAAACCACAAAGTCACTTTTTCAATAATGTGTTCTATTGATAATATTCAAACTGTTAAAAAAGCACTCGGCAACGGAATGATTATACACATATGTCATTGCGCAGCTCTATAGTTTATTAGACTATTTTTTAATTTAACCCGTACTCAACCGGTCCAGTTCTAGAACTGTTCGGAACAGGTTCTAGAACTGTTCCGAACTGTTTTAGAACTGTTCGGAACAGTTCTGTTCAGAACAGTGTCAGAACTGTTTAGAACAGTGTCTAACTGTTCAGAACTGTTCAGAACAGTGTCGAACTGTTCAGAACAGTGTCGGTGTACTTTCCAGTTTGCCCAAATTTGTGAGAAATTCGGCATTTGAAAATGCCGAAGTTGTACTTTGGTGCATTATAAAAGTCACGTGATTTTATTGTGTATTTCCGTTGTTTTATGTGTTTAAATATCATTTGCGGAGTTTTATTTATTTTTTGATTTTGAGAACTGCAAATCAGTCCTAGAACTGTTCGGAACAGGTTCTAGAACTGTTCGGAACAGGTTCTAGAACTGTTCGGAACAGGTTCTAGAACTGTTCCGAACAGTTCTAGAACGCATAGCACAGGGGCATGTAGAGTACCGGTTAATTAAAAAAAATTGGTAGAGTAGCCTTGAAAAATGCTTTAAGAATAGAGCAGGAAAAAGGGGCGATTTTTCCTCGGGCGTATGTTTAGACAGAAAAGATGTGGATAAACAATGCAATTGTGATACATTTATTATAATACTTTTTATGCTTTGATTTTCTTTTTTTAGGATTTGCTAAAAATAAACTTATTTGATATTTGAAGAAAATTGGATTTTTTGGGGATATCTCCTTAAAATTTTGGGCCGTCTTGTACAGCAGAAGTATTTTTTTGAGTAAAAATTATTTATCGTTTTTTAACCTAATTTCCTTTTAAAATCAAAAATTATGGATAAAATTATAAAAAAATGGCTGTGCATTTACTATGTTTATTAAAATTGATTTACTACATAATAATCGTTTCTGTTTAAAAATGAGCTATTATTGCTAAATGTGTAAATGACGATTTTCCTGCCCCCAAATATTATGCGACAGAGGGCGTTTCTGGGGCTTTGGATACTGGAACTTTGCTCCGCAATTCTATCGAACCTAGTGTAAAATTCACAAAAAACTAAACATTTTATTATTATAATAATTTTTTATAAATGCAGACCTGTGCTCTGCCCCCCCCCCCCGGGTTTTTTTGGGGGTAATTTTAAACGGGGGGGGGCACGGGGGGCAACTTTTTCGAACCAAGGGGGCAATGAAACGGGAGGGGGCAAGCAGGGGAGAAAGCAAAAAGAGAAAAAAGGAGAAAAGAAATAATAAAAGAAGGAAACAGGAAAAAAGGGACAAAAAAAGCGAAAATAAGGTAAAAATAGGTCTAAAATGGCTTAAAATGCATTGAAATAGGCTAAAAACTGCAAAAATTTCGGCGTCATAATAGGTAAAAAATGGCGTCATAATTTTTTGGGTACTTTTTCATTTTTCCGCGGGGGAAGGCAATAAAATGGGGCGGGGTGGGAGCAAATCCTCCAATAAAGCGGGGGGCATTTTCAGATCGTGCACAGGTCTGTAAATGTTAACAACAAAAATGTTTGTTTTATACTTTTTGTAACAATGAACATTTTTCAAATTTATTTTTTAATAAATATCAAAATCTCAAAACCACAACAACTGTAGAACAAATCAAAATTGCATTCTATCAATTTTTAATCGTTAAAATTTTAAAATTTAATTTTTTCAAACTATTTTTTTTAAACAAAACTTAACATTCGTAAAATTACGTTGTTGTGTTTTCATTTCACAAAGTTTTTTATCACTATTTCTTTTTTATTTTTTGCTCTTTCAATTAGTTTCTTCTACCTCCACCTCTTCGTTTTCCTTTCCCCCGGGCGTTGGGGTTCTTGACGAAAGGCTGGGTCTTGCCACGATTGTTCAATCCCAACAATGCTGATCTATAATAATCATTTTTAGCATTTATGAAACAATTTACAACCAAAAATAAAATAAGATGTGTAAAAAACGATACAAGTAAAGAACGGGATCTTTTATTTCTTATAGCGATGGCCTTTAGAAATAATGGGGATCATGAATGTTTCTCAACTAATATTAAAGCAAAATTTTTCTCTCCCAATATTCAAAAAGTTGAGGGAAAAATTCGTTTTTGCTAGATTTCGGGAGAGAAGGAAGCGGCTGCCCTCCCTTCACCGGTGGGAATCGGAAGGGAGTGATGTTATACCATCCTACTGAAGAATGTGTATTAATTTAATTATTCTTTTAATTATTATTTAATTTAATTTCCTAATTTAATTATTATTTCCCTTTATTTATTCATTAAATTAATAGCACTACTGACTCAAATAAGGCGGAACTCCGGGGAACAAGAGAAAATGGCATTTTTCAAGTATAACCCATTCAATTACATGGACTACTTTAAGTATAGACGAACTAACAGTTTAAATCCGTTATTTTTCAAGTACAATTAATTAAAATTAAATAGTTTTTTGATAAATTTTAAGAAAAACACGTAAACTTAAAATTTTGGTCATGGTAAAACTCATGAGCAACCTGAATCGTGGATTGTAGACCTTAGTTTCCCTAAGCAGCCTAAACAAAACCTTAAAATCAAACTAAAGTTTAAATTTAGCTTGATTTTGAGGTTTTGCTTAGGTTGCTTAGGGAAACTAGGGTGTAAAGTCCACGATTAGGTTATTTATAAGTATTCTCACGATAATTTACATGAAAAATAAGCGATTTAAACTGTTAGTTTGTCTATACTTAAAGTAGTCCATGTAATTGAATGGGTTATACTTGAAGAATGCCGAAAAAATAACTAGTACAAATAAATCCCCGTAGTTCGCTACGACAGCTAACAACCTAGATCTACCCACAAAAAGTTTTTTAACAAAAATAATAATAAATAGATAACGATAATACCTGCTGGTGACATCGTTCTCCCGAAAGGGATTTTCCCGGGCGGCAAAATCCGGATCCATGGGGTCGCACTGATCTCTGGATTTTTTCAGTCGGTTTTGGGGTCGGGGTTGATCTTCGCACAGGATCGGATTGAACGCGTGCTTACCGCCCTTGGGGGCCGGAAGTGAATACTAAACAAAAATTTGCATAATTAGAAATTATTCTTAACTCAATTATTACGTACATAATGAACTAAAAAACCCTTAATTTTTACCTAGACCCCATTCTGCTTCAATGTAATTTAAATCTCCGATATGATAAATATAAGTATTATACAAATACAAGCTTGCGAAAAAAATATCATGGAAGTGTTTTTAGGTTTAAAAATCTAAACTTAATATTTTTGCTCTAAAATAAATCTGACTGTTGTTTTACAAATTTGGTATATTTTTTTTTATTTTTACAAGTATAACTGAAATCAAACTTATAGTTAAATTATACATAGCTGACATAGTAAAAACTGTCTAACAGGACTAATGAAAATTGGGTGGGCGCCTATTACTTTTTTTAAAACAACAAATAGGAACACAAAATTTTTTATATCCCGCCATTTTTACAAATTTACAAAAATTAGTCAAACTTTAGCCCTTAAAAAAATCGAGTTTTTTGTTTCAAAATAAGTAACTTGTTGAAATAAAATATTTAAAACTTTCATTTTAATAAACTGTTTCTACTCAAAATTTCAAATGTTTTTGTTAATAGTGGATTCAATACAGCAATTTTAAGTTTAATTTGCCTGCAGTATTCTAAGCTATATGTATATTATGTTTTTTTTTTACTTTCACGTGGTAAAACTTTAGGCTTATTTTAGCCCATTTTTAGCGTTTTTACTATTGTGACTCCTAAATTTCAGGAGAAGTGCCCAGCATGGTAGGCAGCCGCCTTCCAGATTTTTTTTTGGGGGGGGGGGGGGAGTGAGTAATGTATATCTGATCCCAAAAATTTGGGGGGGGGAGGGGAGGGGTGTCCAAAAAAAATTTTTAAGGTATACCTTAAATACCCCATTTCTAGTACTAGAACCCCCCAAATTTTAAGGGAGGGGGGTACTCCCCAAATTTCAGGGGGGAGGGGGGAGGGGTTTCAGGTATTATCGAGATTTCTGTTTGGGGGTATATAGCTCTCCCCCAACCGCCACTCTGCCCACCTATGATGTCCGAAGTACCCCAAATTTTAGGGGGAGGGGCGGGCCCCAATAAATTGGAGAGGGGGAGGTGAGCAATTTCGAAAATTTTTTAGAGGGCGGTAATTCCTAACCAAACGACCCCTGAAATATGAGAGGAGGGGCGTGTCCTAAAGCGTTTTTAGTGTTGGGACCCCCCAAACAAAGAGGGTGGTGTCCGGGGTACCCCCAAATTTTAGGGGTCGGCTATAATCGGAATTTTTGAGACGTATAACCCCCAAATTAGAGGGGGGGTTAAAATCCGAGAAACGCAAAATACCCATATCGTTTTTTTTTCTGGAGTGCATTTTACCCATAACGTTTTTCGATTTTAAACAAATTGGTAAAAAACGCTAATTTAAGGTCAAAAAGCCCTATTTATTGCATTTTTGAGCTTTTTATTGCTTAAAACATTCATTTTGACCTGAAAACTTAAGTTTGGAGGCAGTTAGGTTAGAAGTCATTTTAAAGACATTTTTTTCGTCATTTTTCGAAAATTGGGGGCGTTTAACCTTTTCTCCCCCCCCCACTTTTGAGTGGGGGGGGGGGGTGTTAAACCCCCTTCTCAGAAATTGGGGGGAGTTAACCCCCAACCCTCCCCCGTGCCCATGTATGGGTATAACCATAGGTGGGCAGGGGGGGTTGGGGGGGTTATACCTCCCCTATTTCGGATTTTGCTGACACCCCCCTTTAAATTTGGGGTAGTCGGGGACACCCCCCCAAATTCGCCTCCCAAAGAAAAATTTTTAAGTGTTATAAAAGGACTAAAAAATTTTTCCGCGCTTCGCGCGGAGTGTTTATTACCTTATTTTCCCGTTTATTACCTTTTATTACCTTTAAATTCCCCCGCTACGCGGACAGTTTAAATTTCCCTGCTACGCGGGCAGTTTAAATTGGCAATTTATCTTAGTTTTTCAATTTAAAATCGATTATCCCATTCAGTAGTTGAGGCATACATGTTTAATAAAACTACTATAAAACAATATTATCCTTTTTTTAACGTTTTAAACACATGTTATAAATTTATAGTATAGCTATAAAAAACCTTAAATTTTGTAATTACTATCATTTGGAATTAAAATTTCTAGTGTATTTTAGCGCCTCAAATTAATTTTCTCCTCCGGGGGGCATTGTTCCCCCCGAACCCCCTTGACTGAATTTTTAAGATCACAGAAAATTATGTGGAAATTAGGTAAAAAAACAAAAGTAAAAGGTATGTTCACGCGATCACCACCAGGAGACGATTTTTAAGCCGTTTTTAGTATATATTTTAAAAAATTTTCGCCTCCGGCGGCTGGGGTGACACCCCCCAGACCAGACCCCCCGGCCGACGCTTCGCGTCGGCTGGTGCCGCTACGCGGCGCACGCGGCAGCGCTTCGCGCCGCTTTGACAACACTTTTTCTCTCCTCCCCCAGACTGACGCCCCCGAAATGAAATCCTGACTGCTCCACTGCACATTTTTATTAAAAGAATTAAAAAAAAATTTATAAGTTGCAATAAGATCTTATTTTAATTTTACACAGTTTTAAAGCATTTATAAGCTTGTTTTACGTTTTTTTACGCGTTTTAAACTCATTTTAAGGCAGCGCGGAAATATTGGGTACACCCCCCTCAAAATTTAGGTCTTATTGGACACCCCCCCCCCTAAAATTTGACCCCCCCAAAATCCAAGAGGCTGCCCACCTATGGGTATAACCCCCTCCCCAACCTCCTCCCTCTGCCCACCTATGCTCCCAATCTCACCTATGATCCCCGACCAAAATTTTCCAGCACCGGTGAAACCTAAAAACACAAGAAATTTGATATAATATACAACGGTTTGTCTAAAACAGGACTAAGCAGTAAAACTATTATAACAGATGATAATAATACAAAGTAAATAGAGTTTGTGAGCCAATTAGAACTAAAAAAAATACAAAAAATATAACCAGTTAGGTATTAAAAAAATGCTGGGATACATATTAATCTGGTAAGTTTCTAAGAAAACTAAAGAAAATGAAAAAAAAACGCGTTCACGTGGATTTCTTAGCTGTTTAATCAATTATTTTACTGTCAATTATTTTAACATTTTCTGATATAGATTTCGTATATACCTTTGGCTTATTAAATGATAATACAAAAACCATTTTTGCATAATAACATTTTTTTCTCATTCCAAACGTAGCATCATCATCGTCCCATAGCTTTAAATTTTGCAAGTTTTTAATAAAATGTAAAAACTCTGGTATTATTCCCTGTAAAGCCAACTGTATATACGTCTTATTTTTTCCCACATGGTATATAGTCGTTATCATGGCAAAATGAGCCACATTTCGTACAAAATATATGCGACTGTGACTCATTTTAAATTTAAAACAGAACCGTCCTAACCACGGAATAAGTCACAGTCACGTGTATTTTATAATGACAATGACTCATTTCGCCGTAGTAACGACGATATACTAATTTCGTTCTCGAACGAATTTTGGACAAAATTCTACTGAAATTAAAGCCAATCCAATATAATATTCGTCGTACACTCGTACGTTTACTGTAAGTCATTACAAACCGTAAATCATGAACATAACTATTACCACGGTGGACATGGGGTTTATGACGAGCGATTGCATTTTTAATTCAACAAAAAACTGCAGAAATTATGGATTTTGGCCGGAATTAACTGCATTCGTCATCAGTTCTATGATTTCCGCAGAGTATAGAAATGAACTTTCGATATCTTTCATTAGAGCTCAAACGTGGGACAATTTGGATAATATTTCCACGAACTATACAGCGGAAAAACAATCCTCTCTGGGTAGGCATATATTTGTTTTCTAGACGATAAGTTCTCCTTGTATTTCGCAAGGGAGGTGGAAGTTAGATTTGAATTTCTATAGGGGGGTCAGATTTAAAATTCTAGAGAGAGGAATCAGGATGAAAAACCCCAACATTTGGGGAAAGGGGGGTTGATTTTTTTGGGGGGGGGGGAAAGTTCCAGACCAGAGGGGGGGGGGAGGATGGACCTCACATTACCCTGACCTAACCCTGTCCCGTGTTTATCTATGAACGAGTGCCAACAGTAATGGGATCTATCTTATCTATTGATATTAATAAAAAAATTTTAAGCATTGTAATGCTGTTTCTGTTTAATGTCAATTTTATTAATTAACCTTTGTTATCCGTTTCTTCAGTTGATAGCCTAGAATGCAAAACCTAATATTTTTGAAATTATTTTTTCGTTTTACTCGCGATTCGCGAGATATAAGCGCTTTCAGATAAATTTTGTTACTAATCTACGCAATTTGTGCATAAACAAATCAGAGACACAGACCGTAATTATAATATATATTATTAATTTTTAAACATTTGAATTTGATAACGGTTAATTTAACAGTAAAAGATTAAATTATAATATTTTTTAAATTAAATGCATTCGTTTATTTTCTATAGAATTAAACATTTACTATATTTGTGTTCATAACATTATATAACAACCAATCAATCGTTTGTAGTATATAACCTATTACATAGTTTACTTTTATACTATACCTTTTGTTTTGGTTAAAATAATGAATATAAAAGTTTCTTATCTTATAGATCAGATTGAAAATGGACTAGCTGATGTGAGTTTAAGTATGACGATTAACTACCGAAGAGCAAGTCGATTCGCCTATGTATATCCCTATTATTTTCGTCGCAGATATTTTGCTCTAAGTCCTTTGCTTCTTTATCCTCCTCCATATTTGAAGATATTACATTTGATCCCTTACGAGGTGCATATGTGGGCAGCCTCGCGCTTGTGTTCCAATCCAATAACGTTCAGCTTCAGCTTCAGGGTGTTAAATACACCATTACTTTAGAATTTTTGCGTTTTCATAACTTGAATTTGGACACATATATATCAAGTTTTAAAATCAATTTATGAAAACCTGGTTAACCTGACCAAAAATATATAACACATACATAGGTGAGAAAGGGGGGTAGGGTGGGGTCCACGCGTCCACACCCCCTAGCCTTGAAATCCCCCCTAGACGAAAATCTAGAGCCGCCCTTTCCCCAAATTTCCGAATTTTTTACCCCTGACCCCCTCTAGAATTTGAATTCTGACCCCCCCTCGGGAAATTTTTAGGTACTTTTTTATACTAAGTTTTCTTTCAAAAACGTGAATTTTCATCACATATTCAGGCTTTTACACCCTTTTTATACCAGAATACCGCTTTTTATTCAATAAAATGTAGTAGTATCTTGTAAAAAGAACAATTATTAAAGTTATTATGGTTTAAAACTTTTGCTTTGAACACCGGACCCCATCTGACCCCCCTATAGATTTCAAAATGTCGCACCCCGGGTCGACCCCCCCTAAAAAGCTAGGGGGGTTTCGGACATACATGGGCAAGTTGGTCCGGAGTGGGGGGGGGGGGTTAAACCCCAAATTAGGGGGGGGGGTTAAAATCCGAGAAACGCAAAATACCCATATCGTTTTTTTTTCTGGAGTGCATTTTACCCATATCGTTTTTCGATTTTGAAGGAAAAATAGGTTAAAAACACTAATTTTAGGTCAAAAAGCCCTTTTTATTGCATTTTTGAGCTTTTTATTGCTTAAAACATTCATTTTGACCTCAAAACTTAAGTTTAGAAGCAGTTAGAAGTCATTTTAAAGACATTTTTTTTCTTCATTTTTCCAAAATTGGGGGGGGGTTAACTTTTTCTCCCCCCCCCCCACTTCTGAGTGGGGGGGGTTAAACCCCACTTCTCAGAATTTGGGGGGGGGGTTAACCCCCCCAATCCCCCCGTGCCCATGTATGGTCCGGACCCCCCCTTGGGACCCTCTCCTAGAATTCAAAATTCGATTTACCCCGGGTAACCATCCCCCCTAGCTTCCCCGACCGTTCTCACGTATGAACACATAGGAATATCCGACTTGACCGACTATATACAAAATTTTTGACCGAAATTCTGCTAAAAAAGTAGCACATGCGCCAGTTTGTGAGACTTTTTTAGGAAAAATTCTTCATTTTTCGCTAGGTTTTCCGCCTTGCGATTTTGGACACAGTGTTAGTTTTTTTTCAGCGGGGACTGCGACTTCTTTTGCACTCAATACTGCTTTATTCGCACTGCGGGCAAAAAATAAAAACAAAGGGAACGAATCAAAAATTTAGCGTTTAAATAAGTATATTAACAGACCTGTGCACGGTCTGGAAATGCCCCCCCCGTTTTATTGGAGGATTTACCCCTCGACAAATGAAAAAGTACCCTAAAATTATGACGCCATTTTTGACCTATGATGACGCCATCATCGCGAATTTTTTTGCAGTTTTTAGCCTATTTCAATGTATTTTAAGCCATTTTAGACCTATTTTTACCTTATTTTCGCTTTTTTGGTCCCTTTTTTCCCTTTTCCCTTCTTTTTTCTCCTTTTTTTTCTTTTTTTTTCTTTCCCCCTGCTTGCCCCCCCGTTTTAACCCGGGAGGGGGCAGTGCACAGGTCTGTATTAAAGTCGTTTTTTTACGTTAAGATGTCAAAACTTTTTAGTTTTAATAAAATAAAGTAACTTTCCAACGCTTTAAACTTAAATAAATTAAGTTTCGACGTGTTTTAATTCATTAAAAAAGACTACCAGCGTGAGCGTGTGTATATTTTTTGTTGTGCAGCCAGACTCACAGTCATAGATGAACACGGTCAAAAAGCTAGGGTTTAAACCATTAAAGGTTTAATAATAGTCTTTTTATACGATAATACATTTTATTGAATAAAAAACGATATTGAGGTATAAAAAGGGCGTAAAAACATGAATTTGTGATAAAAATTCACGTATTGGAAGAAAATTTAGAATAAAAAAGTACTTAAAATGTTCTCGAGGGGAGGAGGGGGCGTCAGATTTCAAAATCTAGAAGGGGGTCAGAGGTAAAAAATTCGAGAATTTGGGGAGGGGGGCCCCTTGGATTTTTTTCTAGGGGGCCCCAAAATTTCAAGGCTAGGGGGGGTGGGTGGACCCCACCCTACCCTTTCCCTCGTTCATCTATGCTCATGCTCACAGTACGAAAAAAATTGCAGGGCTACTAAAACAGTGTTAGTTAAGTGCAAAAGAAGTCGCAGTCCCCACTGCAAGAAACTGACACTGTGTTAAAAATCGCAGCGCGAATGAACTAGAAGAAAATGGTAAATTTTTGCTAGAAAAGTCGCACAAAAGTTAGCAAGTGCGACTTTTCTAGCAAAATCTTGGTCAAACATTTGATGTACAGTCGTACATTCCTTTTTTTATTATATATTCTTGACATGACCAATCCAACCTGACAATTTTTGAGAAATTCTACCCTAAAAACCGAACCTAAATTGAAAGGATAGCTAGTTATTCCCTTGTTTTAACCCTCAAAGTTGGTAAAAAATTTCTGATGCAAGAACGGCTAAGGGTCAAGCGGAATTTACAAATCTACTTCTGCTAACACCAAACAGCTAGTTGGTCGTATCCAGGAGGAAAACAGAGGGAAAGCTCTCATGGTTTTCAAGAGGAGTTCCGTACAGTAGGATAATTTCTAACATAATTAAGTTTAAGTAAAATTTAAATTGCCTATTTAAAGGGTGGAAGCTTCAAGAGTTCCGGAAGAGAGTTCTTGCTTGAAATGGCCTTTAGCTTCGAA
>JASAMX010017973.1:0-62205 GCA_030248175.1 Microlaimidae sp. YZB2_3 | reverse complement strand
ATTTACCTTTCCCACCACTCAGCACACTCACGCACCGGATTGGTGGGAAAACCCACCACCGTGGTGGACCCCGGCACCAACTCAGCCACCTGCCCCAACCACACCTATTGGTTACCATACTCATACTATACCTCATACACACAGCACTGCTTCACACACGCACAGCCAGGCTTCTACAACGCACACCCATTCCCAGGCTCCTACAACGCACACCCATACCCAGGCTCCTAGTACACATACGCATTCTCAGGCTCCTACAACCCACACGCATTCCCAGACTCCTGCAACCCACACGCATTCGCAAAGCACTCAACAACCATACCACACTCATTTATTGGCCACTCCCAGACTCAGGAACGCAAATTTAGGTATTTCCTATTCTCATTGATTGAGCGCACTCATTTCAACATCCACCAGCACCAAGTGCTCCGGCCAGTTCCAATTAATCCTCAGCTTCCAATTTTTTTTTTCTTCAAGCCCCACTGCAACCCCATTGGCCCGAACAGGCGGCAAATTTTACCGCTAGCACCCATTGTTCCGCCAGGTCCAATTAATCCTCGGCTTCCAATTTTTTCTCCAGCCCCACTGCCACCAAACAGGCGGCCACCCTCCACCGCTAGCGCCGTTGTGTCGAAGTTCCTGCCTCACCACCCCTAATACCTCCGCAACCGCCAATCATGCATTTCCTCAAAAAATGTCAATTCGAATTCAAACCCAAGTGTGGTAAATGTAGTTAATAACGCGGGCAGCCGTAAAAAAAGAAAAGACAGAACTTAGTGTCGCTTCCGCCACCGCATTTACAGTCCCAACTACCCTTAGGACTTAGTCCGAGAGTAACTGTTAACCTCGACAGTGATGTTGAATCAATAGTTAAACAGGAAGATTTTGAAACAAGGAAAAGGCCAGCTGAATTTGTCCAAGAATATTCATTTCCACAAAATCGACCGTTTCAATCGTAATCCAATGTTGCCACTGCAACACACGAAGAACAATGCCAAGCATAATTGAAAGTGGTGGTCGACAGTCTTTTATTTCAGAGGAAAAGCATAGACCTTACAAGCGTCCCGCGGCACCGCCGCCAGGATCTATTCCTTTAAAACCTTTACCATCTCTTTCATCTCTTCAACCACCAGCCTCTTTGTTTAAACCAACTAGTGGAAATGTAAATTTTCATCAGCCCAGCGAAAATGAGTTTGACGGTCAATCAGAATTTCATATTTCTGAACCACCTTTCATTCAAGAAGATTCCCCAATTTTTTCTTCGGCTTCTCCTCCAAAGCCAGTTGCTTCATCAAGAGCATCGATGGAATCTCAGGTAACTCTGACTAGGAAATTGGATAATTATATTGTTATTTTATAAATACACAGTTAAATTTTCGGCGTTACAGTTACACAGTTAAATTATAGGAATTCATTTGCATTTGCAGTTATACTTTGGAATATAAACCAAAATAAATCGGTACGGGGTCTTTACAGCCACAAGCAAGGAATTTGGAGCCATCGAAAATTTTTTGGGAACTTGGAGCCACGAACAATGGGAACTTGGAGCCTTTCAGAAAAAATTGGTTTAAGCTTAAATTTAGGTTTCGCTTAGGCTTAGGTACACGTTTTAGCGATTTTTATTTTTGGCTCCAAGTTCCCAACGTAAGGCTCAAAGTTCCCCACTTTGGGGTCCAAGTTCCCTATTTTTGGCTCCAAGTTCCAGCTCCAAGTTCCCTAGGCTCCATCGACCCTAAATCAATAAATCTAGCTGACTTCAATAATTTTTAGTATTTAATAAGAAAAGAAATAAAAACTTTTAACAAAACTATCAAATATTTAAAATTAAACACCTGAGTTATAAAATTACTAAATTTGGAACAAAAATGTAAATTGTTTAAAGGCTAAAGTTTACTAATTTTTGTGAAAAGGCGGGATTTAAAAAATTGAGTTCCAATTTAAAAACACGTCATAGCAGAACGTCTTATTTACTTTTCTTATGTTTCCATAAAAATTTATGAGTCAGCAAATATAATTTATTCCTTAAAAATAAAAGCAAAAGTTCCAGTTTTAAAAAAAAGATGTATAGAAATAAATTTATTTGAAGAAAGTCTAAAAACATATTATTAAAAGTCATTTGGCCTTAAGGTAGAACACCACAGTATGACGATTTTTACTAAAAGTTAGATATCAACTTAGATTTAATTCTTGTCTGACAAAAGTATAGTGCGATCGAAAGCTCAAATATGATGTATCCAACGGTATTAGTTTCATCGTTTACCGAATGTTCCATTTCAAAATATAGTTTGATGAATTTAAATGCTCAAAAAACAGTTTTTGGCCATTTAAAAATTTGATTTGCTCAGTTTTTTCTGCAAATTTTATAGAAATTTAACGAAAATAGGACACAACTTTTAGATGTTGTTTAGTAAAACGTAATTCAAAATTTTAAGAAAATTAAAAAAATCAATGTTTTTAAAAGAAAAATTGAAGCAATTGATCTATTTTTTAATAAAACTTCAATGTAGCATTATAATAAAACAGAGATTTAGAATAATTTATTAATAAAACCTAAACGTTTCGGCCTGACCGTAAGGCCATCCTCATTAACACTATCTAAAACAGACAAAACCGTAAAACATGATAAAAACCGAATTTTAAACTTTAGTACAATATATATAGAAGAAAAACACGCGAATAAAATATTAAAGCTTAAACAAGGCTGGAAATCGAAAACCACACTATAATTTACTATATTACTTACAGACTAAAAAGCGTCAGAACTTATTACTAAAACTAATACTAGAAAAATGGAAATAATTACAAAAAAGCTTAGCATATAACTATGGAAAAATTAAAACTATAATAAAAGTGACCTTAAAAATAATATTAAAAATAAACTATATAACTAGCCTAGAAGCACAATAAACTCAGATGTTTCTGACCATTAATCTTGGGTTCGTAATATTATATACAGAAACTGTCTTTTATTTTGAGGCAAAACTTATGTTGAGCGGACGAAGCCATAGAAGAATCTTAAAAACATGGTAACCTAATTTGTACATTGCATAATAAAGTATGGTCGTAACTAGACGATTTTAGACTATTGTTTAGCGAGTAAGTGAGAGACTTTGTATGTTAGAATTTTAACCGAAAGTTGCGAATGTTTCGCCAAAATACACAGTTTACAAGCGTGACATTTATATTTTATACAATATTAGATCTCATCCCAAACGAATTCTATCCTTAAATGGAAAAAGACTAGACTAACGACGCGGAGATGGAAATATAATAGAAATTTTTACTTGTGGAAATACTATTAACAATTTCGCCACGCCTTAATTTCGCGACCAATTAGGTGTTAGAAAATTGGCTTATTTTTAAAACACAAAAGAACTAGCACAAAAGTAACTGGATTAATGTTGAATAAAGTGTTTTTGAAAAGTTTTTTATTTTCGTTACTCTCATACATCAACATTTTCATACAAAAAGTGATTTTTTCGTGATTTTCTTAATTTTTGTTTGTGTTAAACTGCATCAAATTTAGAACGAAGCAATATATAACCTTAAAATATCTTCTATTTAAGGCTCAAAGTTGTAATTTTCATGTTTTTATGATTTTCTTAAAATCATTTTGAATGCGTTAACTAACTGCGCAATTTAAAATTCTGAATTTCGGCCACCTAAAAATTTAGGTGAAAGAACCTGCGTTTTGCTGTTTTTAAATATCATTGTACTACCGATTTATAAAAAAAATTTCTCGTTATTTGTTTAGTTTTTTAGTCAAAAATAAAAATTGAACAAAAAATACAAGTTATTAAAACTTGTTTTTTAAGGTCTTGACATAATTATTAAAGTCTTGAATAACTATTAAAGTTCGAAACGAAAAAAATAAGTTATATGTAAAGAACAATACCTAAGGGAAATTGCAACTTTAGAAATTTATTGGAAGCAATAGTATGAGTTTGTAGGTGGCAAAATAAATGGCACGCGCCTTAACTTCGGCCACTTTAAATAAAAAGTTTAAACCTTCACTATTTTTAAGTGTAACAGAAATATTCAAATCCTGCACTGGAATAACAAATATAGCTATGGTTTATTTTTAGTAAATATGGCTTGAAAAAAGCAAAAAAAAACTTATTCAAAAAAATAAAAAAAGGTGGCCGAAATTAAGTCAGTTACCCTAAATATTTTTAGTTCTATTTAGAAAATTTGAACATAACCGGCGATGGTAGAGAATATAAACAGGTAAGCCGGGTAATGAGATTGAGTGTATTAAAAATCGTAATACAAGCATCGATAATATGTATAGGATATATTCTTACACATAAACTTCAAAAATAAAACCTCAGCATGAAAGATGAAAACCTAGAAAGGAAACAGCAAACAATAAAGTATATAACAAGCCCGATAAAACATGAGAAAAAACTCAAAATGTAAAAACGCCACTAACAAGGTTATAAATGGAAGTAAAACTGTTTCTGAGCCAGATGAAAAGGAAAAACCGCAAGAATGTAAAAATGATAATGTTGAGAAGATACTGTAAAAACAATTCACATAGATGTCACAACATGGCTATACAATCATCAACATACGTAAAAAAAGGAAAGAATCAGGACAGTTTTGTAACAAATAAAACTAGGAAAGGGGGACAAGTGGGGATCCCACGCAACCCCGATGCTGAAAGTTTTGAGTCAAACAAGAAAATACAACTTTAACAGCAAGGCGCAAAAAATCCGAAAAATCATTAGGTAAAAGTGGAGTAAAGAAAAAAGTTGATTTAATAGTTCTCTAACGAACATAGTGAAAGTGATTTAATTTCGAAACTCGCAAGAAAAAGTTTGTTTGAAGGAATTCGTCCGATTTTAGAGAGCACAATCTTTAGCTAAGGTAGATGAGCCAACTGTGTATTGGTAAAGTTAATGATAAAATATAAATGTCACGCTTGTAAAGCTGTGTATTTTGGCAAAACATCTCGCCACTTCTCGGTAGAATCTCTGAACATACGAAACTCTAACTTAACTGAAACTCGCTAAACAATAGTCTAAAATCGTCTATTTACGATCATACTTTATTATGTAATGTAAAACTAGGTTACCAAGTTTTAAAGATTTTCCTATTGTGTCGTCCGCTCAAAATTAGTTTTTCTAAAAATAAAAAAAGTTTCTGTATTAAATATTACAAACTGAGTTAATATCGAAACACTGAGTTTATTGTGCTTTTAACAGTATCATAGTTTTAATATTTTTAATTTTTTATACCGATATTCATATTTCAAGTTTTCTTTTGTAACTAATCATTATTTTAGAATAAGTGTTAGTACTAATTTTTGACGTGTTTTAGTCTGTAAGTATTATCGTAAATTATAGTGTGGTTTTAGTTTCCCGCCTTGTTTATCTTTAATTATTTTATTCGCGTGTTTTTCTTCTAATTGTAAATTGTACTATTTAAAGTTTGTTTTATCATGTTTTAAAATTTTGTCTGTTTAGATACTCTTGCTAGGATGGCCCTAAGTTAAGGAAACGTTTAAGTTTTATCAATAAATTGTTTTAAATCTCTCAGTTTTATTATAATCGCTACATAAAAGAAAAATCAAATAAAAAAACCTGAATTAGTTTTTTAATCAAATACAATTCAAAGTATTGATAGACTTGTGTAACTATTCAAAACTTTATTAAAATCTAGGAATCAATGTTTTTTAATTTTCATTTAAGTTTTTTATTTGACGCGAGAAACTACAATTCGATACGTTTGTTTAAAAAGATTTTTAAATAATCTAGATGGCGAGCCGAGTGTTCGAGAGAGTGTCGATCTCAGCCCCTAGGTTCGAGTCTCTCGCAGGCAATATTTCTAACGTCGCAAAAAAATTTTTAAACTTTTTAATTAAAAAAAGTGTTCTTTAATCAAGATATGCTAAATCAAAAATGTAAAAAATAAATATTTTTGGTAATGAATTTTATTATAAATAATGTATTTTTGAGTGTATTTTATTTGTCCTTTAATATTTTGGAAGATAAAATTTTTAAGAAAATAATGAAAAATCAATAAAGGCACTTACGTAGAATAATAAAAAGATCTCAAAAATAAGTGTGGTTATTTAATTGCATAAAAAATCTCAGTAATATATTTTTTTGAATGAATAAATATCTTAGGGTAACCTACTAAAATTCGGCCAGCCTAATTTTGGCCCGGTTGTAATTTTTGCCATGTGCAGAGTTTTGAAAGGAACTGAAAATGGGTAGATAGATGAAATCCTGATACGCAGCTCATTTTTATAATTTCACGTATGACAAAAATAACAGCCGGTGGCCGAAATTAAGGTCTGACCAAATTTAAGTCAGTTACCATACTGTATAAGTAATCTTAACCCTTAACCGTGAAATAAACCACGATTTTAGAATTTAATATTATGGAAAATTATGTTAAAAAGGTGCCAAAATTGGAACTTTCGTGATTTAATTTTATCATTTTTTTTTTAAATCCAAAAGTGAGAAAAACTCGATGAATTTGATGAAAATTATTACTAAAAAGATACAATGTAAATAATGTTATAGATAAAAGTTTTAAACGTGTTTGTACTTATAAAAAGATTTTCAAGTTCCCAAATTTGTTTTTAATTTTATATGACTTCATGCGTTTATGAACTTTATTAAACTTTTTGTGTCTAGGATACGTTTCTTGATAAGATTAATATCTAGTGGTATTTTCCGTATAAAAATAGTGTGCAAATGGAAATATTTTGTTTTTTCTAACTTCATATTTCTTTCACTTATCTTTCCTTCTTACGACATTTCTTATTCTGTCTTTTATACTTGCGGCTTCAGATGTTTTTCACTTTACTTTGTGGCTACACCGTTCTGTCTTTCTTCTTCTCGACTATCCTGCTATATCAAAATAACCTTGCGATCTGAATTAATCAACAATCAATCAAAACACGCGTTAAAAAAATGACTTTTCACACGGTAATAAACTTTTATAAATTTTAATTATAGGCAGATTAGGCCTAGTTGACCTCAATAAACGACACTATTAAATTAGTTATCTAATATCAATAATATGATAGGGCATAATAATTCAGGCTAGAAACATTGTTTGTTTTGTTTTTTTTTTTGTTGTTTCTTTTTTTATTTTTGTTTAGATTGAATTTTATAGTGTATTTTTTGTTTTTCCTTTTTCTAAATTTAGTTTTTTTAAACCTTTTGTAAGCCTAGATTTTAAAAAAAATTCTTAAATTACAAAAAATATTAAAAATTAAATTAAATTTAAAAAATTTTGTTTAGCAGCAGTGCACTGTTCCCATATATCAGTTATGCTTGAGCATAAAAACTATTTCAAACTTGTTTCAGTGTTAAAACACGAAAACGGAAATGGTTTATTTTATGCATAATTTTACGTAAATTTGAAAATTTTACCTCATAAAATTAAAAAATAGTTTGAAGGATCATCCCAGTTATTATGTCAGTTTTAATTAATTTAATATTTAGGAAATATTTTGTTGTTGGTGGGCTAATAAGGGAGAGTGCGACACTAATCCTTACTGGATGAAGATTAACTGTCCGATAGCCTGCGGAACATCGGGTTGCACACGTAGGTTTAGCATTCTTTTAAAAAATTATTAAAAAATATATCACGATAGAACATCAACAAAGCTTCTATAAATAAAAAACGATGTTTTAACTCAGCAACCTACGTAATAACCAGTAATTAAGGCAAATATGAAATATTTTTATTTACTGTTTTTTAATGTAATAGGATTAACCTTTTGTTTATAATTTTGTTTACAATTTTTATTTACTATTCCTTAATGTGTTTTTTCCGTGGGGATGTGGCTTCTTTAAAAGTATAGAATAAAATCTAAATTTCAATAATTTGTTGTTGCAAAACTGAATTTTTTTGTTAAATACAAAATCACATTTAAAAATGTCGAAAACAAAAAAAGTCGCCAATAATGCAACAAAAATTGTTCACCTCGATAGTTTTTTGTCAAAAATATTTAACATGATTATTACTTGCTTACTAAGCTTTCTTTGTTTTTTCTGTATATTTCTTGGTTCATTGTGAAGCAGAGGAGCAAAAACTCCCTTGTTCGGAGCTCCAGCTGGGTTTGATACAAATTAATTGAACAATTATAGGAATATCAAACATAACCTACGTTTCAAATTTTTACAAACCAAAACTTTTTCATACAAAATATTTAAAAATAATAAATAAACATTGGGCTCAAATCAAGTAAAAGGGGTTTTAGGAATAAAAATATTTCAGATTACAAACTTCATAGACGAAGGTTTTTCTGACTCAACTGATAGGAGTACTGGAGCATTAGTATAGATTTAATTTGGGGTATAAATATCATTCGGTAGTTTATTGACAAATTTTATACCTAGGTGTAAGGTCTTTGAACACTCTCGCAACGAAACGAACAAATATTAAAGCATAGACAGATTTAACTTTTATTATGATGCATTTTAAAATTTTTTTTTGAGAAATTTCTTCAGGACAGTCGGCCACTTAAAAGTTTTTAGAATTTATACAAAAACAATAGATACTAATAAAAAATTGAAATGCTGAATTTCGCATAAAAAATGAATTGAGAATATCGCATCAAGTCTGCATTATTTAAGGAATTAAATATAAATTTCGCACTAATACAGCCGGCAATAACTGTAATAATAAAAATAATTTAAATGCTAAGTTATAGGTACACTTATATAGAATGTAGTTTTGCAATAAGCGTCTTCTACTGTTCTGATCGGATACAAAAAGAAAAAATAAAATTTTTAAAAATTGTATTTTTTTTAGTTTCTTAGTTTAAACCTATACTTAATTAAAATTACGGCATGATGATATGTTTTACTATGCTGAAGTGCTTTAATATATCAGTTTGTACTAAATAATCGTTTTTTATTAAACGTCAAAAAAGTAAAAATCATAACGTGAAAATAGTATTTTTGTCAAAATAGAGTTTCGAACTATCAAAAGTAAAGTTTTAATTCTGGGCTTTGAAACTAAATTTTAAACCTATATGGGTTTTTAATGTTCTGCTTGTAAAACTATTTAAAATTTAAAAATAAAAAAAAATTTAAAAATTCATTTTTTCTAAACTTTGAAATAGAGGGCATTTTTCAAGTAATTGGAGCATCATAAATGTAAACTAGCTACAGCGATAGCGCCGTACCTACAAAGGGTACAAAAAACTAAAAATCCCCAAAACAGGCTTTTTCTTTTGTAATTTTAAGAAGTATTCATGAAATTTTTGAAGGGAAAGGGTTGAGATTTTGAAGCTCAATGAATATTTGAAATATTTGTCTTTCTTTCTTAATTTTTTTCCTCATATTATTGGCATTAGTAGCAACCCTCCTACACTAAAAAACCCTATTCAGATTTAATTAACAAACTAAATTTTTCGTGCAATTATTGTGTTAAATTAAAAAATGCTGAGTGTTTTTTCTGAATAAACAAACGCATTATTTAAAGCATTTTTTAAATCCGCATCCTTGGGTTGTAAAATTTAAAACATCTGCAAAATGCCATTAATTAACACAAGAAAACATCCAACTGTATACCAAGTTTTTGATTATTTTTTTTCTAGAAATGTCGTACTTTCAAACTTTTGTGCGACTTTTTTCACAAAAATCCGCCATTTTCTGCTTATTTCTCAAGCACAGCGATTTTTAACGCAGTGTAAGTTTTTCTTACTGTATAAATGCGATATTTTTTGCACTCAATGCTGCTTTTTTCGCACTGCGATTAAGACACTTTGCGCATGTGGAACTTTTCGATCAAATTTTGTTCAATTTAGTGTACAGTCGGATATTCTCTTGTATTATATATTTTTGATCAGTAATTTGCTATATTTGCAATATCTAACTGGATTTTGTTTTCGCTGCAACGCCGCCATTTGTCCACCAGGTGAATCCCGCATGCCATCCAGGAAAGAGACCAGACATAACGTATCATAAAACGTGTGTAGCCACATCTATAGATTAGCTCTAGGGAACGGCCAATGTTTACTTGTCTTTAAAATATCTGTCAATAATGTAGTGATTCCGCAATCTATAATGTGCACAGAAATATTTTTTTAAAATTGTACTGTATATAGTGAGCTCAGTTGAGCAATTCGAACAATCTTAGGATACTGATATTTAACTAAAATTATTTACAAAACTATAAGCACTACAAATCTTCGGAAAGTTTTAAATCACTTCTGCCGTATTCAAGCAAAATTAAACCATTAGGACCGTTCCCTAGAGCTAAATTCTATAGATTGTGTTAAGCAACTCGATTTTTTTATTGAATACTGTTTAATGTCTGGTTCTTCTTTTCCTGGATTGGCATGCGGGATTCACCTGTGTTGGACAAATGGCAGCGTTTGCAGCTGAAAACAAAATCCAGTTTAGATATTTGCAAATTATAGCAAATTACTTTGATCAAAAATATATAATACAAGAGAATATCCGACTGTACACTAAATTTTTGAACAAAATTTTGATCGAAAAGTTCCACATGCGCAAAGTGTCTTTTAATCGCAGTGCGAAAAAAGCAGCATTGAGTGCAAAAAATATCGCATTTATACTGTAAGAAAACTTACACTGCGTTAAAAATCGCTGTGCTTGAGAATAAGCAGAAAATGGCGGATTTTTGTGAAAAAAGTCGCACAAAAGTTTGAAAGTACGACATTTCTAGAAAAAAAATAATCAAAAACTTGGTATACAGTTGGATGTTTTCTTGTGTTAATTAATGGCATTTTGCAGATGTTTTAAATTTTACAACCCAAGGATGCGGATTTAAAAAAATGCTTTAAATAATGCGTTTGTTTATTCAGAAAAAACACTCAGCATTTTTTTGGCAAGATTTAACACAATAATTGCACGAAAAATTTAAGTTTGTATAATTAAATCTAGAATAAGGGTTTTTTAGTGTAGGAAGAGGATACAATGACTACTAATGCCAATAATATGCAGGAAAAAAATTAAGAAACAGCAAGAGCAAATATTTCAAATATTCATTGGTTCAAAATCTGGACCCTTCCCTTCAAAAATTTCATGAATACTTCTTAATATTACAAAAGAAAAAGCCTGTTTTGGGGATTTTTAGTTTTTTGTACCCTTTGTAGGTACGGCGCTGCTGGCTCACTTGATTTCCAGTTTATTGATGTTCCAATTACTTGAAAATGCCTCTATTCAAAAGTTTGGAATGGATTTTTTAAATTTTTTTTTATTTTTAAATTTTAAATAGTTTTACAAGCAGAACATTAAAAACCCATATAGGTTTAAAATTTAGTTTCAAAGCACAGAGTTAAACTTTATTTTTGCTAGTTCAAAACTATTTTTCACAAAAATACTATTTTAGTTATGATTTTTAACTTTTTTGACGTTTAATAAAAAACCAAACTTTATTTAGTACAAACTGATATATTAAAGCACTTCAGCATAGTAAAACATATCATTGTGTAGTAATTTTAATTAAGTATAGGTTTAAACTTAAGAAACTAAAAAAAATACGATTTTATAAAATTTTATTTTTTCTTTTTGTATCCGATCTAGAACAGTAGAAGACGCTTATTCAAAACTAGTTCATATAAGTGTACCTATAACTTAGCATTTAAATTATTTATTACTACAGTTATTGTCGGCTGTATTAGTGCGAAATTAATATTTAATTCCTTAAACAATGCGGACTTGATGCGATATTCTCAATTCATTTTTTATGCGAAATTCTGCATTTCAATTTTTTATTAGTGTTTATTGTTTTTGTATAAATTCTAAAAATTTTTAAGTGGCCGACTGTCCTGAAGAAATTTCGCAAAAAAAATTTTAATATAAAAGTTAAATCATTATAAAAGTTAAATCTGTCTATGTTTTAATATTCGTTCGTTTCGTTGCGAGAGTTTTGAAGGACAAGAAAAACTAGTACCCCTTACACCTAGGTATAAAGTTTGTCAATAAACTATCAAATGATATTTATATCCCAAATTAAATCTATATTAATGCTCCAGTACTCCTATCAGTTGAGTCAGAAAAACCTACGTCTTTGAAGTTTGTAATCTGAAATATTTTTATTCCTAAGACCCCTTTTACTTGATTTGAGCCCAATTTTTATCTATTATTTTTAAATATTTTGTATGAAAAAGTTTTGGTTAGTAAAAATTTGAAACGTAGGTTATGTTTGATATTCCTATAATTGTTCAATTAATTTGTATCAAACCCAGCTGGAGTTCCCGAACAAGGGAGTTTTTGTTCCTCTGCTTCACAATAAACCAAGAAATATATAAAAAAACCAAGAAAGCTTAGTAAGCAAATAATAATCATGTTAAATATATTTGACAAAAAACTATCGAGGTGAACAGTTTTTGTTGCATAATTGGCGACTTTTTTATTTTCGACCTTTTTTGTCATTTTGTATTTTAAAAAAAAAATCAGTTTTGCAACAACAAATTATTGAAATTTAGATTTTGGTCTATACTTTTAAAGAAGCCACATCCCCACGGAAAAAACACAATTAAGGAATAGTGGATAAAAATTGTAAACAAAATCATAAACAAAAGGTTAATCCTATTACATTAAAAAAACAGTGAATAAAAAATATTTCATATTTGCCTTAATTACTGGGTATTACGTAGGTTGCTTAGTTAAAACATCGTTTTTTATTCATAGAAGCTTTGTTCATGTTCTATCGTGATATATTTTTTAATAATTTTTTAAAAGAATGCTAAACCTACGTGTGCAACCCAATGTTCCGCAGGCTATCGGACAGTTAATCTTCATCCAGTAAGGATTAGTGTCGCACTCTCCCTTATTAGCCCACCAACAACAAAATATTTCCTAAATATTAAATTAATTAAAACTGAAATAATAACTGGGATGATCTTTCAAACTATTTTTTAATTTTATGAGTTAAAATTTTCAAAATCACGTAAAATTATGCATAAAATAAACCATTTCCGTTCTCGTGTTTTAACAATGAAACAAATTATTAAAATTTCACAAATAGTTTTTATGCTCAAGCATAACTGATATATGGGAACAGTGCACTGCTGCTAAACAAAATTTTTTAATTTAATTTAATCTTTAATATTTTTTGTAATTTAAGAATTTTTTTTAAAATCTAGGCTTAGAAAAGGTTTAAAAAAACTTTTAGAAAATGTTTCTAGCCTGAATTATTATGCCCTGAATTATCATTATTGATATTAAACAGATAACTACTTTAATACTCCTGTTTATTGAGGTCAACTAGGTCTAATCTGTCTATAATTAAAATTTATAAAAGTTTATTACCGTGTGAAAAGTCACTTTTTTTAACGCGTGTTTTGCAGTGTTGATTAATTCAGATCGCAAGGTTATTTTAATATAGCAGGATAGCCGAGAAGAAGAAAGACAGAACGTTGTAGTAGCCACAAAGTAAAGTGAAAAACATCTGAAGCCGCAAGTATAAAAGACAGAATAAGAAAGGTCGTAAGAAGGAAAGATAAGTGAAAGAAAAGTAAAGTTAGAAAAAACAAAATTTTTCCATTTGCACACTATTTTTTATACGGAAAATACCACCAGATATTAATCTTATCAAAAAAACGTATCCTAGACACAAAAAGTTTAATAAAGTTCATAAACGCATGAAGTCATATAAAATTAAACAATCAATATTTGGGAACTTGAAAATTTTTTTATAAGTACAAAATATACGTTAAAAACTTTTATCTATAGCATTATTTACATTGTATCTTTTTAGTAATAATTTTCATCAAATTCATCGAGTTTTTCTCACTTTTTGGATTTTGATAAAATTAAATCACGAAGGTTCCATTTTTGGTACCTTTTTAACATAAATTTCCAAAATACTAAATTCTAAAATCGTGGTATATTTCACGGTCAAGGGTTAATATTACTTATACAGTATGGTAACTGACTTAAAGTCGGTCAGACCTTAATTTCGGCCACCGGCTGTTATTTTTGTCATACGTAAAATTATAAAAATGAGCTTCGTATCAGGATTTCATCTATCTATCCATTTCAGTTCCTTTCAAAACTCTGCGCATAGCAAAAATCACAACCGGGCCAAAATTAGTCTGGCTGAATTTTAGTCAGTTACCCTAAGATATTTATGCATTCAAAAAATATATTAATGAGATTTTTTATGCAATTAAAGTAGAACACCACACTTAGATTTTGATGGCAGATCTTTTCTAATTAATTTTTACTAACGTAAGTGGACCTGTTCATTGAATTTTTGACATTCAATTTTCTTAAAAAATTGTTATCGTCCAAAATCATTAAATGGACAGCAATAAAATACATCTCAAAAATACATTATATTATAATAAAATTCATTACCAAAAATATTCTATTTTTTTACATTTTTGATTTAGCATATCTTGATTAAAGAACACTTTTTTTAATTAAAAAGTTTAAAAAAAATTTTTTTGCGACGTTAGAAATATTGCCTGCGAGAGACTCGAACCTAGGGGCTGAGGATCCGAGTCCAACACTCTAACTCGAACACTCGGCTACTGGCCCATCTGAGATCTATTTCGTAAAAGATACTTTTTAAACAAACGTATCGAATTGTAGTTTCTCGGCGTCAAATAAAAAAACTTAAATGAAAATTAAAAAACATTGATTCGCTCAGATTTTAATGAAAGTTTTGAAATAGTTAAACACAAGTCTAATCAATACTTTGAATTGTATTTGATTAAAAAACTAATTCAGGATTTTTTTATTTGATTTTTCTTTTATGTAGCGATTATAATAAAACTGAGAGATTTAAAACAATTTATTGATAAAACTTAAACGTTTCGCTTGAACTTAGGGCCATCCTCAGCAAGAGTATCTAAAACAGACAAAATTTTAAAACATGATAAAAACCAAACTTTAAATGTCAGTACAATTTACAATTAGAAGAAAAACACGCGAATAAAATCAATTAAAGCATAAACAAGGCGGGAAATCTAAAACCACACTATAATTTACGATAATACTTACAGACTAAAACACGTCAAAAATTAGTACTAACACTTATTCTAAAATAATGGAATTAGTTACAAAAGAAAAGCTTGAAATATGAATATCGGTATAAAAAATTAAAAATATTAAAACTATGATACTGTCCTAAAAGCACAATAAACTCAAGTGTTTCCGATCATTAATCTCAGGTTTGTAATATTGAATACAGAAACTTTATTTTATTTTGAGAAAAAACTCATTTTGAGCGGACGACACAATAGGAAAATCTTTAAAACTTGGTAACCTAGTTTGTACATTACATAATAAAGTATGATCGTAAATAGACGATTTTAGACTATTGTTTAGCGAGTTTCCAGTTAAGTTAGAGACTTTCGTATGTTCAGAGATTCTAACCGAGAAGTGGCGAGATGTTTTGCCAAAATACACAGCTTTACAAGCGTGACATTTATATTTGTATCATTAACTGTTAACCAATACACAGTTCGGGACTCATCTACCTTAGCTAAAGAATTGTGCTCTCTAAAATCGGACGAATTTCCTTCAAACAAACTTTTTCTTGCGAGTTTCGACATTAAATCACTTTTCACTAATGTTCCGTTAGAAAAAACTATTAAAATTTGCGCAGAGGAACTCTTTTCTACTAATAATTCACCTACCAGTTTTACACCTAATGATTTTTCGGATTTTTTGTACCTTGCTGTTAAAGATTGTATTTTCTTGTTTGACTCAAAACTTTACAAGCAAATAGACGGGGTTGCGATGGGATCCCCACTTGGTCCCACCTTTCCTAAGTTTTCATGAAAAAAGTTGGTTACAAAACTGTCCTGATTCGTTTAAACCTTATTTTTTCGACGCTATGTTGATGATTGTATAGCCATGTTTCGTGACAGGTCTCATGTGGAATTGTTTTTACAGTATCTTAACTCAAAACATTCATCAATTGAATTTACATATGAGCTTGAGAACAACGGTTCTTTACCTTTTTTAGACATGCTGGTCTCCAGAAAAAACAACAGTTTTAAAACTTCCATTTATAGAAAACCTATGTTCAGTGGCGTTTATTCACATTTTGAAAGTTTTTTACCTGCATGTTATAAATCGGGCTTGTTATATACTTTATTGTTTCGCTCGTTTAACCTTTCTAGTAGTTTTCATGACTTTCACACTGACGTTTTATTTTTGAAAGATTTAATGTGTAAGAATGCATATCCTATACATATTATCGATGCTTGTATTAAACGATTTTTGGACAACAAGTACACTAAAAAACAAAAAAATCCTACCGTACCCGGCTTACCTGTTTATATTACTCTACCATACGCCGGTGTATGTTCAAATTTTACTAAATAGAAACTAAAAAAATATTTAGGGTAACTGACTTAATTTCGGCCACCTTTTTTTATTTTTTTGAATAAGTTTTTTTCTGGCTTTTTCAATCAAGCCAAAATTTAGCCTAAAAATCAAACCATAGCTATATTTGTTATTCCAGTGCAGGATTTGAATATTTCTGTTACACTTAAAAATCAGTGAAGGTTTAAACTTTTTATTTAAAGTGGCCGAAGTTAAGGCGCGTGCCATTTATTTCGGCCACCTACAAAAAACTGGCCATAACTATTGCTTAAACGAACAATAAAAATTTCTAAAGGTTGCAAATTTACCCTTAGGTATTGTTCTTGGTACATATAACTTAATTTTTTTCGTTTGCGAACTTTAATAGTTATTAACAAGACTTTAAATAATTATGTCAAGACCTTAAAAAACAAGTTTTAATAACTTGTATTTTTTGTTCAATTTTTATTTTTGACTAAAAAAACGTCAAAACAAAGTCAAACGAGCAAAAAATTTTTTTTATAAATACGGTAGTACAATGATATTTAAAAACAGCAAAAAACGGCAGGTTCTTTCACCTAAATTTTTAGGTGGCCGAAATTAACAGAATCTTAAATTGCGCAGTTAGTTAAACGCATTGCAAAATGATTTTGAAGAAAATCATAAAAACATGAAAATTAACAACTTTGAGCCTTAAATAGAAGATATTTTAAGGTTATATATTGCTTCGTTCTAAATTTGATGCAGTTTAAACACAAAGCAAAAATTAAGAAAATCACGAAAAAATCACTTTTTGTATGAAAATGTTGATAATGCAGAATAACGAAAATAAAAAACTTTTGCAAAAACACTTTATTCAACATTAATCCAGTTACTTTTGTGCTAGTTCTTTTGTGTTTTAAAAATAAGCCAATTTTCTAACACCCTAAATTGGTGGCCGAAATTAAGGCGTGGCCGAAATTAAGTCAGTTACCCTAATAGGTATTTCCCACAAGTAAAAATTTCTATTATATTTTCATCTACGCGTCGTTTGTCTAGTCTTTTTCCATTTAAGGATAGAATTCCGTTTGGGATGAGATCTAATATTGTATACAAATATAAATGTCACGCTTGTAAAGCTGTGTATTTTGGCGAAACATCTCGCAACTTCTCGGTTAGAATCTCTGAACATACCAAAGTCTCTCACTTCACTCGCTAAACAATAGTCTAAAATCGTCTATTTACGACCATACTTTATTATATAATGTACAAATTAGGTTACCAAGTTTTAAAGATTTTTCTATTGTGTCGTCCGCTCAAAATGAGTTTTTTCTCAAAATAAAAGAAAGTTTCTGTATTCAATATTACAAACCTGAGATTAATGATCAGAAACACTTGAGTTTATTGTGCTTTTAGAACAGTTGTATAGTTTATTTTTAAATTTATTTTTAAGCTCACTTTCATCATAGTTTTAATATTTTAATTTTTCATACCGATAGTCATAATTCAAGCTTTTCTTTTGTAACTAATTCCATTATTTTAGAATAAGTTTTAGTAATAATTTCTGACGTGTTTTAGTCTGTAAGTATTATCGTAAATTATTGTGTGGTTTTAGATTTCCCGCCTTGTTTATGCTTTAATTTATTTTATATGCGTGTTTTTCTCCTCTTTGTATATTGTACTGACGTTTAAAGTTCGGTTTTCATCTTGTTTTAAAATTTTGTCTGTTTTAGATACTCTTGCTGAGGATGGCCCTAAGTTCAGGCCAAAACATTTAAGTTTTATCAATAAATTAATTTAAATCTCTCAGTTTTATTATAATCGCTACATTGAAGTTTCTATTCCCAAAAAATAGATCAATTGCTTCAATTTTTCTTTTAAAAACATTGATTTTTTTAATTTTCTTAAAATTTTGAATTACGTTTTACTCCAAACAACATCTAAAAGTTGTGTCCTATTTTTCGTTAAATTTCTATAAAATTTGCAGAAAAAACTGAGCAAATCAAATTTTTTAAATGGCCAAAAACTGTTTTTTGAGCATTAAATTCATCAAACTATATTTTGAAATGGAACATTCGGTAAACGATGAAACTAATACCGTTGGATACATCATAATTTGAGCTTTCGATCGCACTATACTTTTGTCAGACAAGAATTAAAATCTAAGTTGATATCTAACTTTTAGTAAAAATCGTCATAACTGTGGTGTTCTACCTTAAGGCCAAATAATTTTTAATAGAATGTTTTTAGACTTTCTTCAAATAAATTTATTTCTATACATCTTTTTTTTAAAACTGAAACTTTTGCTTCTATTTTTAAGGAATAAACTATATTTGCTGACTCGTAAATTTTTATTGGAACATAAGAAAAACAAATAAGACGTTCTGCTATGATGTGGTTTTATATTGGAACTCAATTTTTTAAATCCCGCCTTTTCACAAAAATTAGTCAACTTTAGCCTTAAAAAAATTTACATTTTTGTTCCAAATTTAGTAATTTTATAAATCAGGTGTTTAATTTTAAATATTCGATAGTTTTGTTAAAAGGTTTTATTTGTTTTCTTATCAAACACTGAAAATTATTGAAATCAGCTAGATTTATTTTGGTTTTAATTCCAAATTATGACTGCAAATGCAAATTAATCCCTATAATTTTAGAAAATTTAACTGTGTATTTATAAAATAACAAAATAATGATCCAATTTCCTAGTCAGAGTTACCTGAAATTCCATCGATGTTCTTGATGAAGCAGCTGGCTTTGGAGGAGAAGCCGGAGAAAAAATAGGGGAATCTTCTTGAATATAAGGTGGTTCAGAAATATGAAATTCTGATTGAACGTCAAACTCATTGTCGCCGGGCTGATGAAAATCTACATTTTCACTAATTGGCTTAAGCAAAGAAGCTGGTGGTTGAAGAGATGAAAGAGATGGTAAAGGTTTCAAAGGAATAGATACTGGCGGCGGTGCCGCTGGACGCTTGGAAGGTCTATTATTTTCCTCTGAAATAAAAGACTGGCGACCAACACTTTCAATTATCCTTGCATTGTTCCTCGTGGGCTGCAGTGGCAACATTGGAGATAATTGAAACGGTATATTTTGTGGAAATGAATATTCTGGGACCAATTCAGCTGGCCTTTTCCTTGTTTCAAAACCTTCCTGTTTAACTATTGATTCAACATCACTGTCGAGGTTAACAGTTACTCTCCGACTAAGTCCTAAGGGTAGTTGGGACTGTAAATGCGGTAGCGGAAGCGACACTAAGTTCTGTCTTTCTTTTTTACGGCTGCCCGCGTTATTAACTACATTTACCACACTTGGGTTTGAATTCGAATCAACATTTTTGAGGAAATGCATGATTGGCGGTTGCGGAGGTATTAGGGGTGGTGAGGCAGGAACTTCGAACAACGGCGCTAGCGGTGGAGGTGGCCGCCTGTTTGGTGGCAGTGGGGCTGGAGAAAAAATTGGAAGCCGAGGATTAATTGGACCTGGCGGAACAATGGGTGCTAGCGGTAAAATTTGCCGCCTGTTCGGCAAATGGGGTTGCAGTGGGGCTTGAAGAAAAATTGGAAGCTGAGGATTAATTGGAACTGGCCGGACACTTGGTGCTGGTGGATGTTGAAATGAGTGCGCAGAATCAATAAAAATAGGAAATACCTGAGATTGCGTTCCTGAGTCTGGAGTGGCCAATAAATGAGTGTGATATGGTTGTTGAGTGCTTTGCGAATGCGTGTGGGTTGTAGGAGTCTGGGAATGCGTGTGGGTTGTAGGAGCCTGAGAATGCGTATGTGTACTAGGAGCCTGGGTATGGGTGTGCGTTGTAGGAGCCTGGGAATGGGTGTGCGTTGTAGAAGCCTGGCTGTGCGTGTGTGAAGCAGTGCTGTGTGTATGAGGTATAGTATGAGTATGGTAACCAATCGGTGTGGTTGGGGCAGGTGGCTGAGTTGGTGCCGGGGTCCACCACGGTGGTGGGTTTTCCCACCAATCCGGTGCGTGAGTGTGCTGAGTGGTGGGAAAGGTAAATGGTGTAACTGGATGCGAGTGGTGAGTATGGGTGGGGTAAGTTGGTGGATGGGTATGATGTGTGTGAGTAGTCGGATTTGTGGTTGCTTCAGTAGGATGGGTATGATACGGAACTGTTGGCGGATGAGTGTGGTGCGTGTGATCTTGGCTATTTTCACTTGAACCGCTTTTGCTTCCTTCGCTTTCTTCTGCATCTTCCAAAATGATTCGTATGTTGGTCCTATGATAGTGAAACATTGGTTTAAATTTTTATTTTTCAATTATTTTTTATATTTTTTATTAAGATAAAAAATTGAATTTGTTACAACTTTAATAATTAAAAATTCTTTTTACTAAAGAAAATAGGTTTTTATTTAACGACGAACAAAAACACATGTCATTTCACATAAAAAATCAGCGCTTGGCAATTTAAATATTTATAGACCTTTTGATTTTAAATTTTTTTGTAAAATAGTGTTTCGGCATTCAAGTGTTGTTTTATAAAAGTTACAAAACACAATTAATTTGCAAAACATTGATTTTCGTAGTAACATTTCAATTTTGACAACCTTTGAAATTCCCGTGTTTACCATAGGAAAATTCAGTAAAAACAATGAAAGTTTTTTATATAACTTCAAAACTTTTTTATATAACTATGAAACTTCAAAAATTAAAATGAAATATTTTGATTATTTAAAACATATAAATATTTTCAATATATATCAAATTTCCATAAAAGTTCTTTTTTATTTATTGATTATGTCAAAGCTATTATTATAGCTGTTATTATATTTATTAATATTATTATATTATTACCCGCTATTCTTTTCTTTGGACCCTGATCCGCTGCGTTTTTCGGATTTTTCGTGGCTGTGCAAATGGGACTGCTCTCGCTTTCGGAGTCACCATACTTGTAGGTAACCTATTGGAAACCAAGCTTTAATTCTATGAAACATACCAAAGTACAATAAGTAAGAAATTCGCAATTTTTAAAAATAAGAAAGTCTAGGGGACCTTTAAGCTGGAATTTTAAGCTTTAAATATAAAATTAGGCCCCATTTTTTTAAATTTTTAACGAACATATTATTAACTTAAAGCTAAACCTAGTCTTCAACCTGAGTTTAAGCTTAAGCCTTATTCCAAAACTAAGACTAAGCTAGTTTTCTATTTGGCTCTAAAAGGTGCAATCGTTGTCGCTTCAACATTGCATAATTTCGACAGTTTTGCGCATACTATCCACTCCAATTATCCAGTGCTCAGTACAGCAAAAAAGCTTTAACAATATACACAAACATCAAGTCCAGAAGTTTAAAAAACATATGCAAATAAGTTTTAACAAAATATACAAATCAATAGTTTTAAACACAGGACTTAACGGACAAATAAGAAAAATCTTAACTTAATTTAATCCAGATTCTAAACTTTGCAGAATGAAGCTTTAGTGAGCAAAAATTTTAAATTTAATTTATTTTTTTCAAAAAAAGAAATATGGTTTTGTTTTTTAACCATGCTTCAAGCTGTGTTTAGTGAGGGTAACTGACTTAATTTCGGCCACCTTTTTTTATTTTTTTGAATAAGTTTTTTCTGGCTTTTGAATCAAGCCAAAATTTGGCCTAAAAATCAAACAATAGCTATATTTGTTTTTCCAGTGCAAAATTTGAATATTTCTGTTACACTTAAAAATCAGTTAAGGTTTAAACTTTTTTTTAAAGTGGCTGAAGTTAAGGCGCGTGCCATTTATTTCGGCCACCTACAAAAACTGGCCATAACTTGCTTGAACGAACAATAAAAATTTCTAAAGGTTGCAAATTTCCCCTTAAGTATTGTTCTTGGTACATAAAAATTAATTTTTCCTTTTTCCGAACTTTAATATTTATTATCAAGACTTTAAATAATTATGCCAAAACCTTAAAAAAACAAGTTTTAATAATTTGTATTTTTTGTTCAATTTTTATTTTTGGCTTAAAAAACGTCAAAACAAAGTGAAACGAGCAAAAAAATTCTTTATAAATACGGTAGTACAATGATATTTAAAAACAGCAAAAAACGGCAGGTTCTTTCACCTAAATTTTCAGGTGGCCGAAATTAACGGAATCTTAAAATGCGCAGTTAGTTAAACGCATTGCCAAATGATTTTGAAGAAAATATCAAAACATGAAAATTAACAACTTTGAGCTTTAAATAAAAGATATTTTAAGGTTATATATTGCTTCGTTCTAAATTTGATGCAGTTTAAACACAAAGCAAAAATTAGGAAAATCACAAAAAAATCACTTTTTGTATGAAAATGTTGATAATTTAGAATAACAAAAATAAAAAACTTTTGCAAAAACACTTTATTCAACATTAGTCCAGTTACTTTTGTGCTAGTTCTTTTGTGTTTTAAAAATAAGCCAGTTTTCTAACACCCTAAATTGGTGGACGAAATTAAGGCGTGGCCGAAATTAAGTCAGTTACCCTAATTAATAATTAATTCATAATTATTAAACACAAAAAAATAAAAAAACACCGTCGCCTACTACTTTTTTCAGAAAAAAAAACAATTTATCTAAAATGAACCAGTAATTTAACCAAAAAAAGAAAAATTATTTTTTTGGCTATTTGGGCTTACTTTCTACAAATTATTTTTAAGATCCGTTTATTTCATATGACCGACTACAAATTTGTATCTCAATCTTAAATTATAATGCCTGCTTTAATAACTATTTTGATTGTTATGAAATATCCCTGCCGTTTAATAAAATCTACAACAGCTTGGCTTTCATTTTCTCAAAGTCTTAATTGTAAAAGTTTTTGATCAAAGTCAAAATAAAACGATTTTTAATTCCATTTTTTTCATTCCATGTTTGTAGTTGCAACTGCTAGTTCAACATTGTTTAAATATAAATTTAGCAGCATAAACCATTAAAAACATGAAAAATACACAAGTTGGACCATAAAATTTTCGTCGTAACTATGAATTTTTGTTTATTATTTCACAGCTGTTAACTTTATCGATTTAAAAGCTTTTTCCCGCTTATTAATAATTACCTTATTACGCTGTTTTTTTCCGTTGACATAAACGTCAATATTTCCAGGAAATTCCGAATTTGCATCGGAATCAGCTTCAACCCATTGATTTCTCTTCGACGATCGGCGCTTGGCGTTAAAATTTTTGAACGGCGAGCCAGCCAAAACACCCTGTCGCCCGCCTGCAGGTGAGAAGTTAAAAAATGAATGGTTTTTAATTTTAATCTTGTCTCAGGTGGGGCTTAACTTTATAAAATAATAAAGTATTTTTTTGATTTTTATTACATTTATTTTATTTATTTACTTTTTTACGTTTTGTTAGTAGATTTATTTACTTTTTGTTTATTTATTTACTTTGTCTTTTTATTAAAATTATAATTAATATAATGTTAAATTAGCACACAGCATTAAAGTACAATTTTTCTAGAAGGAGATAAAAGCTCATACTGGAGAGATCAGTTTACGAAGGTAGATGGTATTATTTTCTATTGAGGATCTTTGGTATATATAAATATTATTTCACTATTATTGGCTATTTTCGTAGGTATAGACCCCCGTCTATGATGCTATGTTATGATATGGAAATGGCAGTGAGTTAAGAAGGGCGGTGTATTCCGCGCCACTTGTATATACGTACGCCAGGGTATAAGAGTCTGTTGTTGTATATTATATAAAATGTTAAAAAAGTAAATTTAACACAAATTTGTAATAAAAATAACAAACAAGACTACAGTAAAGGTTAAAACAAAATAGATATATTGTCTAATGAAAAAAATCGAGAAACTATAGTTTCTGCAACAGTTTTGATCTGAATTCACTGAAAATCTAAGTCCTAGTGCTTCAAAACTCACCCTACCTTTTGGGTTTGATAATAGAATATTATAGACCAGAAATTTTCTTCACGACAATTAATTTTTTTAATTGAGTATTAAACATAGATGCTAAAAAAGTTAAAAATAATTGTATAAACTTGTATTTCGGACGGTTTTACAAAAACGAGAAACTAAAATGGTTGTATAAATGTCCTTATTGTAGAAAAGCTTACCACCAATGATGGTAAATATTACGATCCTTGAGCGATTGCTTTTAGCAGTTGACTCTTGGATCATAGTATGAATGCTCAGTGTAAACATTAAAAGCAAAAGAAGTTTGCTAAAAACGTCTCAGCTGGCGGGGGCCTTAAAAAACTAAAGATGCAACCCCATGGTTCACTATCAAGGTTAAAGTCAGCTTTAGCAGGGAATCACCACGAACCCACAAAAAGTGGTACTGGGCGGATCCTTGAGCGCATTGCTTTTGTAAAAAGAGTCAGCTATAAAGGTATTGTCAAGGATCCGCCAGATACCACCTTTTGTGGGTGCGGGGTCAAAGACCTCAGCCAAAAGCTAAATTTAACCGTAAAAGTACAAATTTATTTTTGAGATAAAAGCAGCAAAAAACCAAAAGGACATATTACTAATTGTAGTGGTGATGTTTTGCACCTGCCTTTATTAATCAAAATAAGATCTAGAAAACTAAAACGCATAGATAATTAAAGCAATAAAAAATCACTGATAAATATGTCGAAGTAGTTTCAAAGTATTATGAGACAAAATATTACAAGCAAAAAACAAACAAACAATAAAATCATTTTTGAAGAAAAATAATAAAAAAACTAAAAAACCTGGGTTAGAGGTCATCGTTAGCGAGTATAGGTTATGTAATAGTATAAATAATACTAAAATCAATTAATTTTAAGTCATAACTTTTTCTAAATAACTCATTTTAGTTGTCAAAAGATAAATAGAGGCAGATTAAATTTGTAACGACATTCTTATTGATGCAGCCCTGTGCCGGCAGGGCAATAAAAAAAAAACATAAAAACTTTAGCTGCAAAAAAAACATATTTTAAAATCTTAAGATGAATTTTGTGTGCTGACAGCTTTTGAGTAGATACATTGATATTTATTTAACGATTTAAAAAAGATAGAAATTATGGTAAATCGTTTAAAAAAATCCAAAAACCGTAGAATCCATCCATTCATATTTGATGTACGTTTTTCATAATTTTGAAGACAAAAGGTTTTGTTGACTAACAAAATAGCTAACTACTTACTGAATTTCATCATTTGAGTTTTATTCCGTTCACGTTATTTCATAACATAAGTGTCTTTTTCTGTATAGGTTATGGCAGAGGAATAAAATAGTTATTAATTTTAGTTAGAAGTTTAGTTAGAATTACACTTCTAAAAAATTTTAGTTGTAAAAGTATGGTTTATAAGACAAGAGACAAAGATACATTTTTTGAAAAAAACTTGTCGCAATATAAAAAAATTTGAAGAAAATGTGCTTTAGCGATAGTTGAAAAAAAAATTTAGCGAAAATTTTTTTAGTTTAAATTTTTTTTTCAAGAGGCAAAAATTTAACAGCAATTACTTCTTTTTTAAAACTTTTTGTCTGCCAATAAAATTTTCTAATTTCTTTGTAATTCCGGTTTATTATGCAAAATAGACAAAGTTTTGGTTCCAAAGATTTGTTTTAATCAAAAAAATAAAACCGTAAATATTAATTTGACAGATCACAACAAGAACAAACGAGTTTTCAATTAAACACAACGTTTTGATAGTGTAAAACATAGCAACAGCCAAAATTAACGCAATAAAAGAAAAAACAAACCCCTCATATTTCACTTAAATAAAGATTTAATAAAATTTTAATTTAATACTATAATTTTACAAAAAATTTACTTTGCAACTACTAACATCATAAAAACAACAATCATTAAAAAGCTTGCATTTAAAAAAAATATGTGATTTTATATTAGCAAAAATAGTGAGGTAAAGGTGGAGGGAACCTTTATAATAGATATCCAATATTATATTAATAAAATGCAAGAGTTGAATTACCTATAAATCTAATTCTATAATTAAAACTTAAAATGTGAACATATATCAAAAACTTATATAGCGTTATAATAAGTTCTAAAAAGTGCACATAATTTAAGTTTTAAAAAAATGAATATTTCGCTCTAATCTTAGAAAATTTTTTATAGTTTTTATAGAAACTATAAGAAATAAAACTCATCAGTAAGATTAGCTATTTTTACTTAAATGCACATGTCCTATTTGATCTTCTAACGATTTACAATAATTTCTAACTGTTTGTTAAAAAAAGATAAAGTTCTACCCAAAAGCAGTCATATGTTTTTTGTATATCGCATTGCTAGCACCATCAATAAATCGAAATTAATCTGTATCTATGTAACTTAAGAAAACTAAAAAATATAGAATTTAAATCTTTTTGTTGTGTTTTCAAAATTAAAAATTAAACTACTTCGACATTTTATGTGTTCGTTAATAATTTTAATTTTAGATTTATATTAGAATCGGTTTGTATACGTCCAGTTTTATGTGTATACGATCCATTTGATTATATGCTTTTATCCGAAGTTGTGACTTTCTTTTTCTTTTAATTTTACACTGACATTATACAATAACAATCCTGCTACATAGCTCACTTATTTTCACATAAGGACATTTAAGTTAAAGCTTCAAATTTATGAAGACACGTCAAGAATATACTTCAACAATATTTTATTATTAATTATAGTGAACATAAACCAGGCTCGTCTTGATTATAATCTTGGCGACTTGATTTTTAACAAAATAAAAAAATTAAAAACCATTCATATTTAGGACTTTCTCAACTGCAGGCGGGCGACAGGGTGTTTGGCTGGCTCGCCGTTCAAAAATTTTAACGCCAAGCGCCGATCGTCGAAGAGAAATCAAATGGGTCTAAGCTGATGGTTGAAGCTATTTCGATGCAAATTCGGAATTTCCTGGAAAATATTGACGTTTATGTCAACGGAAAAAAACAGCGTAATAAGGTAATTATTAATAAGCGGGAAAAAGCTTTTAAATCGATAAAGTTAACAGCTGTGAAATAATAAAACAAAAATTCATAGTTACGACGAAAAGTTTATGGTACCAACTTGTGTATTTTTCATGTTTTTAATGGTTTATGTTGCTAAATTTATATTTAAACAATGTTGAACTAGCAGTTGCAACTACAAACATGGAATGAAAAAATGGAATTAAAAATCGTTTTATTTTGACTTTGATCAAAAACTTTTACAATTAAGACTTTGAGAAAATGAAAGCCAAGCTGTTGTAGGTTTTATTAAACGGCAGGATACTTTTCTCCATAACAATCAAAATAGTGATTAAAGCAGGCATTATAATTTAAGATTAAGATACAAATTTGTAGTCGGTCATATGAAAAAATAAACGGATCTTAAAAATAATTTGTAAAGTAAGCGAAAGAAGACCCCAAATAGCCAAAAAAATAATTCTTTCTTTTTTTGGTTAAATTCTGGTTCATTTTAGATAAATTGTTTTTTTTTCTGAAAAAGTAGTAGGCGACGGTGTTTTTTTATTTTTTTGTGTTTAATAATTATGAATTAATTATTAATTAGGGTAACTGACTTAATTTCGGCCACGCCTTAATTTCGTCCACCAATTTAGGGTGTTAGAAAACTGGCTTATTTTTAAAACACAAAAGAACTAGCACAAAAGTAACTGGACTAATGTTGAATAAAGTGTTTTTGCAAAAGTTTTTTATTTTTGTTATTCTAAATTATCAACATTTTCATACAAAAAGTGATTTTTTTGTGATTTTCCTAATTTTTGCTTTGTGTTTAAACTGCATCAAATTTAGAACGAAGCAATATATAACCTTAAAATATCTTTTATTTAAAGCTCAAAGTTGTTAATTTTCATGTTTTGATATTTTCTTCAAAATCATTTTGCAATGCGTTTAACTAACTGCGCATTTTAAGATTCCGTTAATTTCGGCCACCTGAAAATTTAGGTGAAAGAACCTGCCGTTTTTTGCTGTTTTTAAATATCATTGTACTACCGTATTTATAAAGAATTTTTTTGCTCGTTTCACTTTGTTTTGACGTTTTTTAAGCCAAAAATAAAAATTGAACAAAAAATACAAATTATTAAAACTTGTTTTTTTAAGGTTTTGGCATAATTATTTAAAGTCTTGCTAATAAATATTAAAGTTCGGAAACAGGAAAAATTAAGTTTTATGTACCAAGAACAATACTTAAGGGTAAATTTGCAACCTTTAGAAATTTTTATTGTTCGTTCAAGCAATAGTTATGGCCAGTTTTTGTAGGTGGCCGAAATAAATGGCACGCGCCTTAACTTCGGCCACTTTAAAAAAAAAAGTTTAAACCTTAACTGATTTTTAAGTGTAACAGAAATATTCAAATTTTGCACTGGAAAAACAAATATAGCTATTGTTTGATTTTTAGGCCAAATTTTGGCTTGATTCAAAAGCCAGAAAAAACTTATTCAAAAAAATAAAAAAAGGTGGCCGAAATTAAGTCAGTTACCCTACTAAACACAGCTTGAAGCATGGTTAAAAAACAAAACCATATTTCTTTTTTTGAAAAAAATAAATTAAATTTAAAATTTTTGCTCACTAAAGCTTCATTCTGCAAAGTTTCGAAATCTGGATTAAATTAAGTTAAGATTTTTCTTATTTGTCCGTTAAGTCCTGTGTTTAAAACTATTGATTTGTATATTTTGTTAAAACTTATTTGCATATGTTTTTTAAACTTCTGGACTTGATGTTTGTGTATATTGTTAAAGCTTTTTTGCTGTACTGAGCACTGGATAATTGGAGTGGATAGTATGCGCAAAACTGTCGCGAAATTATGCAATGTTGAAGCGACAACGATTGCACCTTTTAGAGCCAAATAGAAAACTAGCTTAGTCTTAGTTTTGGAATAAGGCTTAAGCTTAAACTCAGGTTGAAGACTAGGTTTAGCTTTAAGTTAATAATATGTTCGTTAAAAATTTAAAAAAATGGGGCCTAATTTTATATTTAAAGCTTAAAATTCCAGCTTAAAGGTCCCCTAGACTTTCTTATTTTTAAAAATTGCGAATTTCTTACTTATTGTACTTGGTATGTTTCATAGAATTAAAGCTTGGTTTCCAATAGGTTACCTACAAGTATGGTGACTCCGAAAGCGAGAGCGAGTCCCATTCGCACAGCCACGAAAAATCCGAAAAACGCAGCGGATCAGGGTCCAAAGAAAAGAATAGCGGGTAATAATATAATAATATTAATAAATATAATAACAGCTATAATAATAGCTTTGACATAATCAATAAATAAAAAAGAACTTTTATGGAAATTTGATATATATTGAAAATATTTATATGTTTTAAATAATCAAAATATTTCATTTTAATTTTTGAAGTTTCATAGTTATATAAAAAAGTTTTGAAGTTATATAAAAAACTTTCATTGTTTTTACTGAATTTTCCTATGGTAAACACGGGAATTTCAAAGGTTGTCAAAATTGAAATGTTACTACGAAAATCAATGTTTTGCAAATTAATTGTGTTTTGTAACTTTTATAAAACAACACTTGAATGCCGAAAACACTATTTTACAAAAAAATTTAAAATAAAAAGGTCTATAAATATTTAAATTGCCAAGCGCTGATTTTTTATGTGAAATGACATGTGTTTTTGTTCGTCGTTAAATAAAAACCTATTTTCTTTAGTAAAAAGAATTTTTAATTATTAAAGTTGTAACAAATTCAATTTTTTATCTTAATAAAAAATATAAAAAATAATTGAAAAATAAAAATTTAAACCAATGTTTCACTATCATAGGACCAACATACGAATCATTTTGGAAGATGCAGAAGAAAGCGAAGGAAGCAAAAGCGGTTCAAGTGAAAATAGCCAAGATCACACGCACCACACTCATCCGCCAACAGTTCCGTATCATACCCATCCTACTGAAGCAACCACAAATCCGACTACTCACACACATCATACCCATCCACCAACTTACCCCACCCATACTCACCACTCGCATCCAGTTACACCATTTATAGATGAAACTGATAGAATAAGAAATAATGGTCTTAAGCTAAAAGTAAAAACGTTTCGGTAGATGTAGCAAAACATTTTTTTGTAAATCGCGTAATAAAAACATGGAACAAGCTACCTAGAGATATAGTTCTGACTAACTCAATAACAAAATTTAAAAAGAAAATCCAAACTATTAACTTAGAGGAACAGTAAAATATAAAAAAATTACATGTGTTGTGTATTACTGTATTGTATTATATTTATACTGACACTTTTTTTAAATTTTACTTGCACTTTAGTTGTCGTAATTTATGATCTGTGCATTTTACTAATAAATAAATAAATAAATAAAATTGTTTGCGTATATAATGCGGTTATGCCGTATTTTTTTGAAACAAATTGGAACAAAGAGTTTTTTTAATTCCGGCTTTTCATAAAATATATAAAAATCAGTGAACAACTTTAGCTTTAAAAAAATTGACATTTGTGCTCTATATTGACAAATTTGAAAAATAAAAGTTAAAATAGATAGTTTAATTTTTAATATTAAACCATTTTTGTGCAAACTTTTAAGTTTTGTTGTTAGACAGTCGATTTAAACCTGAAAATTATCGCGTTCAGTTTTAGCAGAGTAATAGCAATTTTTACATTATGCCCTACTTTGATTGCTTAATAGTTTTTTATTGTTAGTCTGGCTTTAGCTACTCCAATTTATTCCGTGATTATGAAACACATGTATAACATCCTAAAATGATGACGTTTTGTAAATGTAAGTGTATAAGAGTTCAATTGTTTTAGTTTACCTGTTTTATATGCCTTTTTATACTACAGTCCCGAGCAAAAATAAAGGTAGTTTTTCATGTCCGTCCTATAGCGATGTGATGACTAATCTGCAGGTAGGCGCAATAAAATAACCCGCGCTTTTGGAAAGCAGAATAAAGAAAAGATCCGGGTTAGACCACAGCCGCTTCCCTTTTTGTTTGCACATGCGCCCGGCGTTTGAAGCGTTTAGAGGTGTTATAGGATGGCTAATTTTTGAACAGGAGGTAAAAAGAGGGCGAACACATAATATTAGCTGCCCAAAACATGGTTTATTAAATATTTTGTTTTTTACACACTGAGAACTTTTTAATTTTAATTGTCAAAAATATAATTAATAAAAGCTTAATTGTGCTGCTATTTTTCAATAAGGCCCGTTTTTTATAAATTCAAAACATTTTGTTGGAATGTAGTTGTTCACAAATAATTTTTTTATTAGAAAAGCATTTTGATAGGGCATCTAATTTTAATTATATCAAAGAATATAATATCTAGGTTTGCTGAATTGGGGAGACATAAACGGTGCACAAAGGAAGCGGCCTAAAGCCATTTGCGAATTTCTCCTTATATTACAAGTCTTCTAAACGCCTCTTATGACAACCGTTTAAGCGCTGTGCCAGCATTATGGCGGCATTATAGTGCGTTTGAAAACTAATTTTATTTCTGCTCAGGACTATATGTTTTTGATATTTAACTAAAAAAGTTATCTTATATACCTATATGGTGTTTAAATTAAATAAAATGAACAATAAAGTCTAAGCGATATCAAGTAAAAAACCATTCTGCATAATCAAAAACTCACTTGGATCAATTTTTGTAGACCCCAATTTTTATAACTAATTGAAGCTACAAACGTCGAATTTTGATTTTTTGTCCATTTTACCTACATATTAGTGATTTACCAAAAGCTTCACCTTTTAGAGCATTGGAGCAACCCCCAGAGGCAGTTCCACTAAACACGTGTGAAGTAGGTGCGATGTTAGCATTTTGTTTAAAACTCTAAAAAATGTTTTAATTTCTCTATTTTTATCAAAAAATCTAATTGTATTCTTTATTTGAAATAGTATAAACTATTATTTTACTAATTTATGTATATTTATTTTTAATACAAGTTAATAGAGCGCAAATCTCTGGTTAGGGTGAGAAAAAAAAACTCCAAACTGAGTGTTAACTTTTTATTAGCTACTATTAAAAACCTTTATACATAAGATTGATTAACTCTTAATTTAGCCCATTTAAAAAATGTTCTATAAACAGATTTATCGGAAAAAAACAAATATAAAACATTTTAAAGAGTTTAAAACAACGTGCCATGCTAACATGCACCTAGTTCGCACGTGTTTAGTGGGGCGGCCCCAGAGCTCCGATCTTTGTCCTATTTTTTTACTATAGACAAATCAAATCTAGCTGACCTCAATGATTTGCAGTTTTGACTTGATTATTTAACAATAAAACTATAGGCACCTTGCACTGGAACTTTGTTTATACATGAAGTATGCAATAAACACAGCGAGTCACCATAATGGAAATTAACGGATCTCCTACTTATCTTTCGTAGTATGCAGATCAACCCTCGAAAGCGCGCGAAATTTGGATCGGTTGATCTGCATACTACGAAAGATAAGTAGGAGATACGGTAATTATCCATTATGGTGACTCACTATGTGTATTGCATACTTCATCTATAAACGGAGTTCCTGTGCAAGGTGCCTATAAGAAGTTTGCATTAAAACTTTTTAATATTAAAGATCAAATACCATATTTCAACAACTATTTTTAAAAGTACTCATTTCGGAACAAAAATGCAATATTTTTTGTATTTCAAAAGACTAAAGTTGACTAATTTTTGTAAATTTTGTGAAAAGAAGGGAATAAAAAATATGCGTTTTAATTTGTGTTTTTTAAACGTCATAACCACACCATTTTAATGGGAATGGGGAAAAAAGCACCCTAGTTAAAATGTACCCGCGAAAAAAGAAGCTCCGGAGTTAGAAGAAAAAAAAATTAGAAGAATTAGAATTAAAAAAAAATTAGAAGCTCCGGAGTTCTGCCTTATATTTTGTAATAGTTTTCCCATATATTAAATAGAAACAAAAGATGGAAAACATAAAACCTAATCTTAAAATTGTTTTTGTAAACTAAGTTTTTTGGCAAACTTGTTAAAAAACATTAATGATAATTGTATAACAAAGCGGCAATAAAATAACGTAAAATTTCATGGATAAATTAGTTTAAACGGCGCAGTGCCTAGGCATTTTTATTTTTAGAATTCAAATATATTTCTATGCATAAAATAAGTTAATTACTGATATAATAGGTGGCTTCAATTGTCAATAAAATTTCAGAGTCAATTGTTTACGACAGTATGCTAAAGTACTTGCGAGCGAATGGGCTAATATCAAAAAAAAACCAATTTGTGTTCCTATCGCGACGGTCCACCGGTCTACAGCTTCTGACCTGCCTTAACTGGTACTCTACATGCCCCTGTGCTATGCGTTCTAGAACTGTTCGGAACAGTTCTAGAACCTGTTCCGAACAGTTCTAGAACAGTTCTAGGACTGATTTGCAGTTCTCAAAATCAAAAAATAAATAAAACTCCGCAAATGATATTTAAACACATAAAACAACGGAAATACACAATAAAATCACGTGATAAGTGTTGGAAAATGTTTCGGTGAATTTTATAATGCACCAAAGTACAACTTCGGCATTTTCAAATGCCGAATTTCTCACAAATTTGGGCAAACTGGAAAGTACACCGACACCGTCCGAACAGTTCCGAACAGTTCCGAACTTAGAACTGTTCCGAACAGTTCTAAAACGAGTTAGAACTTCCGAGTTAGAACTGTTCCGAACAGTTCTAAAACTGTTCGGAACAGTTCTAGAACCTGTTCCGAACAGTTCTAGAACTAGACCGGTTGAGTACGGGTTAATGATTGGACAAAAGCATTAGATAGAAATATGGGTGCTGACATCGTTTATATTGACTATGCTAAGGCGTTTAATATGGTTTGCCATAAAAAATTAATAATAAAACCTAAGGCATACAGTTTCGGCTACAAGTTAATTAATTGAATTACAAACTATTTATCTAATTGCCGTCACAGAGTCTGTATAAACGACACTTATTCTGATTATGCTAACGTTACAAGTGGGATTCCTTAGGGCGGGTCCCTATCTCCACTTCTTTTTTTGATATACGTAAATGATCTTCCTGTTTTTATTGGCAATGACTGTGAGTTGAAAATGTTTGCCGAAGATACAAAGTTATATTGCTCATTTAAAAAAGGAAAATATTATTTTTTCAAAATTTTTTTGTAAACAGAATTTTTTAAAGCTTATTTTTAAAAGATAAAAATAGCCCTAAAGTTTGCTGCTTGGGTAAAGGGAATAGTCCAAGGGCCTGGCCAAGGACAAAGTCCAAAAGGAAAGGTCAAGAGTAGTTCATACTTCTTGCTTTCTGGGTGTGGCGCTGGAGGAAGAAGGACAAATTCTGAGTAGCGTCATACTTCGATCCAAAGGACAAAAGTCCCAAAGGAGGCGGGGGGGGTCCGTGGGAGGGGGTTTGGCTTCTGTCCAAAGGACGTTTTGTGATTGTAAGGAATTTGTATAGTAGTAGCTTAAGAAAGAACCGTGAATAGTCAGGAGCGCCGAGAACGGACCTCCCCCTAAATGGATGGAGCTACAGAACATGACACTTGAAGGGTATTGGAACATCACTACTATAAACTTTCGTGCACAGTGAAAGTGCGTGCGGAAAATTATTATTTTTAAAACGCAGCGACTATAGCTATACAAAGCAAATTCCACCTTAAAGGAATAAAGCGAAATAAAAATAACGTAACATAATTAATTTTGCGATACGCCCGAAACGAACAAAGGTATAAGAAATATGCAATTTAATTGAGTTAGCACCTTTTTAGTAAAAATATATCAATAAATCAAATTATATTTTTTTCGTAGCTGGCGTTACTCTAATTTTATTCAAAATAAAAATAAATTGTCTTAATTTCTTTTTGTTCTGTCTATTAAACAATCCACTATTCATTTCGAATTTTTAAATTCTTCAAAAACCTTCCGAATTTAAATTCTTTATGTTTTCAAAACAACCGATCTTTTAATTTAAAACCAAACAACCTTACATCAGCAAACATTATTATCCTAACAAAAATTACAATACGATTACTAATATTATTACGTGATAACATACTATTCCTCAAATTACTGTATTGCCTGAATTCGATTTTAATAATGATTTTGCGCCAAAATATTAGCCATTAAAACCAAAGTTTTTGTTGAGAACCGTCCTTTAAATGAGTAATCTGAAGCTAATCAACCTTCAACCTAGCTGACCTAAATAATTTGCAATATTGAATCGACTATTTAACTATAAAACCATTTAAAATTTTTAATAGTAAAGGGTAAATACCTATTTTTTGAACAAAAATGCAATTTCTGAGAGGTCGAAAACTGACTATATAATTTTTGTATAATCTCTAAAAAGGCTGTAAGTAAAAAAAAATTATGCGTTCTTCTAATTCGTATTTTTGGAAAAAAAGGTCGTAACCGAATAGTTTTAATTGGTCCGCTCATGTCTCTTTTACAAACTTACGAGGGCAGTCAGATATAATTTAACCATAGCGGTTTTTATTTAAAAAAATAAAAGTTTTTTTACTGTTCTTAATAGTTTTTCGCAGGCCACAAATTTTATTGTTTAATGTGTTTTTTTTTTTAAATTCGCATGTTGTTAAATTTTTAATTTTAAGTGGGATTTTCTTTTTCTTAGCTGTATTTTTTAGCCTATTTTTAACACAAGTAGCCCGCGTCTATCATTCAGCTTACAAATAATTTTTCCTGCTTTTTTTATTCAATTATTGTTGTATTTTGTAAAAGTGGTAAAATTGGGACGCTTACAGTTACAGCCCATTAAATACTGATATTTTTTTAAAAGTTTTATATTTAACTTATTGACGCTTCGTAGTTAAACCGCTCATTATGTAAGTATATCTGGCACCCAACACGATATTTACTGTAATTAAACGGTGATGTACGGTTTTACAGCAATACCGTGCTAAATGTTAAATGAAAAAATGAGCGGTTTAACTACGATGTGTTTATAGTATAATAATATTATGTGAAATTCAAAACTATTTAGGTTTGTCCTTTGGTAACTAAATTTCAGGGGTGGCGTCTCGCTACAAAATAAAAATCCGTCTAAAATAAATCACTATTTTAGTAAGTTTTTTGAAAAATAAAACATTGTGAATTAACAACAATACCGAAACAATGTCAAGTTTTTGTCAATTTTTGGTATCGTCTTAAGTTATTTTTAGTACAGGTTTTTGTATTTGATTTTTTTAATGCTTTTACGTAGAGCCTTTGCAATTTTTAAACAGTTATATATTATTATTTTTATATCAGATTTGTAAAAAAATAACTAAAAATTATTTTATTACGACAAGTTTTTATATCTATTGTGCTAGCACAACGGGCTCATATTTATGTTAGTTGAATATTTAGGTCGATTATTATACAACCTTGTTTATAACTTTGGCGTTAAAATTGTTTTATAACTTAAAGATATTACAGTATTTTAGACTCTTAATAAAGATTATTGATGATTCAATACCCAAATAGCGTGAATTGACACTGAACACGAGAGCGGACACGTCACGAATGCAACAGTGCGTAGCCGTGAAAAAAACTATATTTGACTTCGTACATAAGATGATTATCTTTCCACTCGAGTTTAAACTTACTTTGTAAGTTTTTAAAAGCTGTTATGGATTGACAGTGCAATACTGCAGGGCGACTAATGCCAAGGAAAATAGCTGTTTATTGTAGAAGTGAGTGTGGAAATTATTAGAAGCGGTAGAATCGACGGCGCAATAAAGGGCGGAGAACTTCGCACACGCTAGAAATAAAGGACGGACTTTCACGCACGTAAAAAATGTCCACGTATCACCCGCGGGTGTCCCGGAAAGTGAAATTGGTGACGGTTGGGGACGGGGCGTGCGGGAAAACCAGTCTTCTCCTCCGGTTCAAAAATGACGAATTTCCGGACCCGGAAATTTACATACCCACCGTTTTCGAAACTTACGTCACCGACATCGAAATCGACGGCGCTCTGGTAAGTTGTTGGAGCGTCTGTATTAGCAAGATGCATAAGAGTAAAGAATTATTTAAGCATTTGCGTATGTTAAGCAATTGTTTTAGTTATATATGTTAAATAAAAATTAGTGAACGCAAATTTCCGCGGAGAGTATGCTATTATAATTGTAACTTTTTTTGAATGCGCCTGATGAAATAAATAAATTTTAATGTATGCAAATTTCAGTAGACAGTATGCTTTTATAATGGTATAACTTAAAAAGGTGAGCTGTTATAATGGTTATTTTGATAGTATGCCATTATATAATAGCATACTAGTAAAATAGGCCATTACTTGCATACGCCGACACCATATTTTATATTGGAGTTGCGAATTCTTCGTTACAATATGCTTCCCAATTTGACTCTTATATTTTTCGGTTAAACTTTAACTGTAAAATGTAGAAGTCAAATTGGGTAAAAAAGTACGTTTTATTTATAAATTCATGAATTATTATTCCATTTATTCTATGGTAAATTTAGTTTTCGTATTATAGTTTGCCCGCCTTTTCATGTTTTTTGTAAGAAATTTTTGAGTGTTTTTACTATCCATCTTTATCCCGCATCTTTTTTCCCGCCTCTTTTTACTAATATCATTATGAAAAATACTTTTCAAGACCTTCTTTATTCCAATTTCCGTCGTATTACTTTATACAAAATACTTAGGTGGAATTGGCCTTGTGGGACACAGCCGGACAAGAGGATTACGACAGACTGCGGCCTCTCAGCTATCCGGAAACAAACGTCCTCATAATCTGTTTCGCCATTGACGACCCTACAAAGTTGGAAAACATCGTTGAAAAATGGAAACCAGAAGTAAATAGATAAATAACGAAAAAAAACCTTATACAAGACAAAATAAAGCCTGTTTTTTTGTATATTTTTTCTCATAATAGTTTCTTAATAGCTCATTTTTTGCGGAAATTTTATCCATTTTTTGTCATTTTTGTTCTCATATTCGGAGTTGGTTTCATACTTAAACATTTCTTTCATTACAGAGTTGTTTGTTAATAATTTTTTCGCAAGACTATTTAGTAATTTTTTGCAAATTGGTTATCGAGACATGGGTCTTACCACTGTTTTGTACGAGTTTAAAAATACAATTTAAATGCATTTAAACTTGTAAATGCAAGTTTATTTGTAGTTTGGCTTGATATATTTTGAACGGTTCGGCTTAACTGATGGTCATCATCAGCAGCACTATCAAAAACAGATAAATAATTTATGACATAACACTAAATTTCTAAGTTTTTAGGGGGTGTTAAGTTTTGGTAAACCTAACGACACAGCGGCTGGGATACCAGTGTCTGAATTATGCGAAATTAATGGCAACGAACTAGATATAGTTCGGTTATTATTTTGAGAAAAAGTAGCTGCTACGGAATTCGTAGGGCAGCTAGTATTAAGAGAAGCTGCCAAACAGACTTGATTTTTTAGCAAGTTTTGACCACTATTTAGTAAGACTATTTAGTTATGTGTTACTTTAGTGTAATTGTTTTGAGATAATATTTGACAGTTTGGACGGTATGTGTACGGTAGACAATAGTCACAACTCTTCTATTTAAACGGAAGTTACTCAAAGTTTAAGATTTTTACAGAGTTATGACGCTATAAAATCAAATTGAGCCAATAAGTACCTATGAAAAAATTGATCTTCAATAAACGTAAAGCTCTTAAATTTTTAGCTCCTCCTACTTTCTGTCCCACAAAGCAAAACATATGGCTGAAAATTACAAATACTACCCGCCATTAATGGTCCTTAAATATCTGACGTGTTTTATAGGTGGATCACTATTGTCCTAACGTTCCGGTGATTTTAGCGGGTTGCAAAAAAGATCTCAGGTTTAACGAGAAAACGCTCCGAGACTTGGCGAAGCACAAACTGGGCCCCGTAACGACGGAAGACGGGCGATCGTTGGCTCAGTCTCTTGGAATACCTCAGGAATACTACATAGAGTGCTCTGCTAAAACCGGAGAGGTAAACGACCCTGAAGCTGCCAATAAAGCCATTATGTATTTAGTAGTGATTTTCCTCCCGAGCTTTTTTTTCCAGCTCCGGAGCCCTTAGTTAAAGAGTAATATATCAAACTAAATTTTTATAAAACTTATTAAAAACAATAAAAATAGTACCAAAATGCAAATAGAAAAAAATTAAAACACAGTTCCGGATTTAAATAACCAAGGCTCTGGAGCATGATATTGGAAGGTTGGAACATCATTAGTTTTTGAGTAAATAGAATAGTTTATTATAGTTTAATCGTCATCACGATGGTCAAAACCCTCCCATTTAAACGGAAATTGTTCAGTGTTAAAGATCTTCACAGAGTTATGACGTTATACAATAATTTTTGGCCACTTTGAGCTTGGGAAAAGGTTTGATCTGCAGTCAACCTAGAGATTTCCTATTTTTTACTCCTCCCACAACCATTCCCACAGAGCAAAACATAATTTGTTTCTTTTTTTAACAAAATCATTTTTCAAATCAAATTTGCGACTTAATTGCCGACAACATAGACTATAATTCTAACAAAATATCAACATAGCTATCTGAAAAGCTCAAAAAAGAGCTCAAAATTAAAACTTTAAAAGCTCAAAAAGAGCACTTATTTAAGTCAGATTAAAACTTTTTTGAATGCATCCAAAGAATCGACAGTTACTTTACTTGAGACAAGAGTAAATTGTTCTAAGGTATAACTACCCTATTTGAAAAAGAAAATTTCCTTACATTAAAGGCTGATTCATACTTATGTAAAAACTGTCTTTTGGACAAAGTCCAAAAGACAAATACATCGTATAAACGCATGTAAAAATGTCCTTTGGACTTAATTCAACTGTGTTCTACAGTCAATTTGAAGGGATGACCACGGGTGGGCTGTAGGTTAAACTTAAAAAATCATTGGCCTGCAAATTGTTTAAGCTATGTATAATTTTAAAGCACTCATATAAATCAGTTTTGTTTTTTCGGTCTTTTAATTTATATAAACCTAGGTAATCCAGCCTTTGTTCATAACCAACAGGTAATAACTTGCATTTATAAAACAAATGACGTGATCACGAATACTATATGACATTATGAGGGTACTTAAAATCCTGACGTGATTTTATTTTGTTATTTTAGGTCAGCAACAGGTGTTTGGTAATAAATCAATTTTTCCAAATTATTTTTTGCTGTAATATATTTTTTTAATAACAGAAACAGCCCGAATTAGCACAGGAACTCGGACACGCGAGGAATTTCTATATTTTAAAATATATTTTAGGGTGTCATCGAGTTATTTACAACAGCTACAAGAGCGGCAATGAAGAAAAGAAAGCCGAAAAAGAACTTTTGTAGTTTTCTATGATTCTTTTGTAATTAATTATATGATAACTGATAAAGTCTAAGAACAATATGCCCTAATAATCAGTACCGCGGTTGACTGCTGCAAAACAAAAGAACTTACCTACGACTAGAATGCGTACCGCACGCTATTTTGTATGGTTAATTCACCATATGACACAATTAGTCAGAAGAATCGTTCTAAAATACTAGTAATTATGTGATTTTTTTTAACTCTTAACACTCAAACAATAATAATAAACGTTATAAGTCATAGTCATGTTAATTTCATAAGGATTGTGACCCTTTGTGTCGTAGTAACGACGATTTTGTAACAACAATAACAATAATAATAACGGTTGCAATGACATTATAAATCTGTTGTTATCATCTAGTTTTTGTTATACAATTTGTATACTTGTCCTGCCTAAAATTAAAAAAAACCAAAAATTTTATGTAAAAAACGATAGATGTGTTTTTTTGCACTAAGTCAGTAGTTTAAGTTTAGACGATATATTTGTTGAAAATTATGCGTATTTTCATAAATAAATGTCTAACGATAAAACGAATAAATTTGGAATGTCAAAAAAAAGCATAAATCAAAGGTAAAAAAAATGTTTTATTGTGTGTTAAACGATTGTTTCATATCAGTGGATCACTTATGACGTAAAACTTTACGAAAATCACCATTTATGTGAAATTATCTTAATTTTGAGAAATCTATTTATTTTGTAGAGGTTGTTGCGCAGTGGCAAAACGTTCGTCTTTGGCACTAAAGATTTGAAGAGACAACCTACATATTATAGTGTTATATATTTTTCTTCTTTGTTGGTATTGTTACGGTTACTATTTGATTGTAAAGGTGGCACTGAACGCGTATCTTGCTTGCTTTACGTGAAATAAATAAACTTTCAATCCAAATTAAAGTTTTTTGCTCTCAAAATGACCATAATAGGGTAGTGCATTTAATTTCGGCACTTTTCCCAATTGGGCATTTTTGATTTTGGACTATATCTTTGGTAATCCTGGACGGAATACGACGTTTGATAGCTCAAATGAGAGTTAATTATATGTAGATGACTGTCGTGAGCTTTTTATTTGTTATGTTATGATATTTTCATGTGAAATTGTGTGACTTATAATTTTAAAAAAATGTTACTCGTTTTTAGAACATGGGCATTTCATGATTACGCAATAAATTGGTTTAAAAATTAAACTGTCCTGGTAAAATTTAGTCTATTTTCCGAATTTTTAGTCACCGTGGTTCTACATTGCGTCTTTAGTGAGCAATCGTTATAAAATAAAATAGTGTAATTTCGGCACACTATTGCTGTAGGTAAAAACGGGTTGAATTTAGTGGTCGGGTGGTAAATTGTAGTTGTAAATAGTTAAAAGACACCGTTGAAATGTGTAGGAGTCATAGCACTGCACTTAAACTCGATTAAGGGGTCTTTTTAAAAAGTGCCGAAATTAAATGCACTTTTTTCCCAAATTTTCCTCATTTTAATACCATTTAGCATTTTAGCTGTAACTTTTTTCCAGTTACACGTTGAACAACAAGTAAAAACTTAAATTAAAGAAAACTGTCTGGAGGTAATGATAGGTTTTTAAATTTTTGAAAATGATGATTTTTTGACTGAGAAACAATCGATTGTTTGTAAAGTGCCGAAATTAAATGCATACATTTAATTTCGGCAATTTTCCATTTTTTAAACAACTGATTTAATTAAGTAAAAAAACAACTTTCGTACAGTGAATTTTTTATGACGCAACGCAGTATCGTAAAAGCTTCAAAATGAGCTATCAAACATAAAAATCAGGCCATACAGTGAAAAGTTACATTGGAAAAACGAAAAAGTGCCGAAATTAAATGCACTACCCTAATGTTAACTATTTTATTTGGTAATGAAAAGTGGTCGGTCAGGTTTGTGACAGTTAATCAGTTGAGCTTCTTCATTTTCTTCTTTATTCGAGTTAATAGTGTATTTGTATACATACTACTAAATCTACTAGTTTAACTAGTCTTAATGTGTGTATTAAAATTATAAAATGTTTAATTTTTCTAGGCTTCTAGGTTTCATCATTATGCAAAATCAATTTAATATTCAATAGTGTTTAATATTAATAAAATACTCTTCCCCTAAATCCTCCCAGATGTAGTCATTAAGTTATATCACGCTGTACTGGCCCAATAATGGTTGTTGATTGCATTATAGTGCAAGATGATACAAACAACGATACCATATTTGGTAATTTGTGGCATATTTTACGAACAAACAAACAACTTGCAACACCTATCAAGTACCAATTGCACCCTATCATAATAATGATTCGCTATTTTGATTATACAAAATAGAGAATATGCCATTATAATGTATTAACTTAATTTCATATTATTACTATAAATCATCGTTACTACGGCACAATGAGCCACAATTCGTATAAATTATACGCGACTGTGACTCATTTTAAATTTCAAACAGCAGCCTATATATAAACTACAGAAAAAATCACAGTCACGAGTATTATATTATGACTGTGGCTCATTTTGCCGTAGTAACGACGAAATACTCTAACAAGTGTAATACTGGCTAGTTATGTAATACTGGCTAGTTATGTAATACTGGCTAGTTATGTATGGATATTCTAAAATATTATAACTGCAATAATTCACAAATAATTTTTATGTAAGTAAAAAAATAATTTTTGCCATATACAGGAATTGGTTCACTACTAAAAATTTTCGCAGTAAAAACTATTAGAAGACACCTTAACCTTTGATTTATAAATTAAATTTGCAGTGACTGACGCATTGAATTTCCTAAGAATTCCTGTTGTGTGAACGAAAAAAATTTGTCCGCATGAAAGTTAATTGGGCGTGTCTGAATTAGTCACGTGAGCAAACTGCAGCAGCTACGTTTGGTTTGCCTTTAGTGTGGTAAAAAGTTACTTTTACTTAAACTAATAAAAGTAACGGATTTTGGATTACTTTTACTTTGACTCGACTTTTAAATTTCACCTATTTTTACTCTTACTCGATTTTTGAAATTTCAATTACTTTACTCTTACTCGGATTTTTTCTGCAAACACTTTAGTTAATTTAAATACAGTCCAAGTAATTTTAACGAGTAAATTCTCTATGGGTTTGTTGTAAACTGATTGGCAGAAAAAAGTTTTTTTAAACCGCTAACACACTAAACACCATTTTTCTTTTAATCTTACTTTCACTTAAAAAATAGATCTTATTTTTACTTTTACTTTACTTAAATTAAAACCAAAAAAAGTTACTTTTACTGTTATTTTACTTACGTTAAAAATTTCAAAATTACTTTTACTTAAAATAATTAAAAATCATTATTTTTTACAACACTATGGTGAACTAACCCTAAATTTGTAAAACACGCAAAAATGTAAAACAATGAAAAAATAATAGATTTAATAAAACGTTTATTCAAAAAAATATTTTGCAAATCACCGACGCACCGGCAGCGATGGAATTTTGCACATAACAAAACTCTAAAAATTCATCAAAGGAGCAGTACGGTAACCGACTTAAATACGGCCAGCGTTAATTTCGGCCACCGTCTGCTATTTTCGCCAAGCGCAAAATTATGAAATGAAAGGCGTGTGGCTAGATAGATCGTCATCTATTTAGCCATACCCAGTTTTTTCAAAACGTTGCGCATGAAAAAATAAGAACCGGTGGCCAAAATTAAGGCGGCCAGAATTTAAGTCAGTTACTCTATCTATATACCATCAAAATTAAAAGTTATCAGGGACTTCTAAAAAAACTCATTATTTATTATAAATTATTCAAACTATATTGGACTGAATTTAAAACGTAAAAAATTCGCACGAAAGTTTTAAGGATTGACAGATGATCTCTCCTGACAAATTGGTTTGACACCATTATTATTTAAATTGCACTTTAAATTTAAAATAAATGAGTAAAAAGCATTTAATTTTCTATTTAGCTGGACATTGGGGAAAATCGTTTTTAGGTCTGTGGGTACACAAATCCTAAACGTTATTCATTTCTCGGATGAAAAACACAACGAAAAATGACCGGAACGCAGACCGTATAAACAAAGGCTACCATACTGCTCCTTTATATCAAATTTCATATCCCATAATAAAGTTAAGTTTGTTTTTTTAACCGGCCCTTTAGGACTATTTGGCAGTGAATGTTTTAAAATGGGTCACCATTTCGTTGACTGCGTTCTTGGTTTCGGTCTTTTTCTTTGCAATTTTTCGTTTACTTTTTCCAGTAGCAGTTCTTGTTGTTTTATCCTTTTGTCTTTCGTTGACGTTTTCAGCTTCATCCTGCCGCCAATCGCCCGTTAAACGCGCAGTTTGCGTTTGAAAATACTCGCTAAGGGTCTCGAATCGATAGCTAAGTGCCCGTTTGTCGTCCATTTCGTAGGGCAGCAATAGGATTATTTCGTTCACCTCTTCTTCCGTTTTGTGCGAAAGCTGAGTGGGGAAAAAGCTTGACAGTTTTCGCTTCACTTCCGCGGATTTCTCATCGTCTCGCGTTACTAAATTCACAGCCAAACACCCTAAAAATACAGCAACAATAATTATAAACTGCAAAACAAATTTTTTCAGTGCGCACTATTTTTTAAACATTAAATATTTATATATTAAAATTTTAAAAATAAAACCATATAATCGCGAAATAATAAGTCAAACACATATAATATAATTTTGGTGTGGTGTTATTTGTATTGTTTAAATTTTTATGGTATTTGTGAATTTATTTAAAAATTTTGTATACAAAAGGGACCTTTTTATAATTTTAACATAAATGCAAATTGCAACTACAAATTTACAACAGATATAAAATAAAAAAATGTAACACAATTAAAATGTTTACTCAACATATTTTTATTTTTAGATGCTACCTAGTAAGTAGTGTATACATATCAACACAAACATTATTATGTACGGAGTGGTTGTCGTCACCTCAACACATTGTTCAGAAACAAAACAGAGAAGAACGACCCAAAACCCAAACTTTGATTCTAAAACTGCTAATAATTTTATAGTGCTAAACATTACTTTAATAATAATTTTTGGTGTCTTTTTAAACCCGTTCCCGTAATTGCCTTTTCCTCGGTTACAACGATAAAACGTTCGTGCGACCTATGTCATACTTTCGTCATACCTAATTTTTTTGCGCGAGTAGTTCCCAGTGAGCGAGCGAGCAAATTGAAATGGTTAAAGCGGTAGGGTGGCAATATGCAGATTTTTGTCGCGGATAGTGTATTACGTAGGATATTTCATGAGCGAAAATTTGCATATTGCTACCGTACAGCTTTAATCATTTCAATTTGCTCGCTCACTGGGCACTATTCGCGCACAAAAAACTAAGTATGACAGAAGTAAAACCTAGGTCATGCGAAGAGCTTACTGCGGTAAGGTTTGCGTACGACATTTGTCATACGAAAATACCACCACCGTGAGACGAAGGTTTTACCTTTGTAGTACGAAGGTTTCACGGTTGTAGCGGGGTAAAAGGCCTTCACGGAAATGGGTTAAATTTTTCTTTCCATCGCTAATAATTATTCATTGTCATAAAAGACGCCCCAATTAGTAATGTTCGTACCCTCAATAATATTTCTGCTCCAGAGTTCTGACCAGTTAAAGCGAAGTTCCAGAGTTCAGCTTTTAACTGAATAATTTAAAGTTTATTCAAGCTTAAATTATGTTTTGTATATTATTATTCTATCCGCTCTTTTAGAACTATTTTTATTGTTTTTTTAATCAGTTTTGAAAAAAAACCTAGTTTACAACAAAATTCGACAAAAAAAACTACACATTGAATTCATCAGAAAAATAAGGCTAGCTCCGGCGTTTTCCCTGCTTTGAAAAGCGGAGCTTTGTTTCAGAGCTCCGCGGAACATCGCTATTCACAAAATTATTTTAAAGTTTGTTTGATTACCACTTATTACATAACAGTGTTGTTGTCATCGTATGGCAGGGCCAGGGGGTTATCCTACTCAAACGGAAGTTTCTGACACCTACATTAAAATTTTAGAACCCCACGCTACCCACAGCTAAAAACGCTAAAAATACGGTTTTGTAGGTAGTTGGGCCCGGTGCTTTTAAAAATATTTTTGCCTACTTATGATTGCTGAATTTCTTTTCTGGTTTTACCCCCAGAATCTTAGTTTCAGTTACGATTGTGAGGATTTTGCAAACTTAATTGTGCCACTCCTAAGATTGATAAATGATACTTTACGTATTAATTTTTTTACAACGCACTGAAAACGTGATGACGGCCTTCTAAAAATAGGTTGCTTATTATTAATCTACTCGAAAACAATACTTAAGGTATCTTCAGATATTCTTTCTTTAGTATACGTAATTTTTTTCATGTGTAAAATTTTTTTTTTACTTTTTCTTGTTGTTGAAAACAAATAGATTATAAATTACATCAGTCTATTATAGCACCAATTTATTATATCGTCGTTATATACTACGGCAGAATTAGCCACAATTTGTATAAATATATGCGACTGTGACTCATTATACATTTTAACCAGCACTATATTGACTAGAAAAAATAAGTCACAGTCACGTGTATTTTATAATCACTGCGGCTCTTTTTGCTGTGAAAACGAAGAAGATTACCGCGCGAGAGGAGTAACGTCCTGATATTTTCTAAGCATTCATTGGTCAAAAACTGAGGCGGAGGGGCCACAAGCCCCGCCCCTTCCCTGTCGATTTCCAAACCGCCGCCAAGATCCATTAGAATTACGTATACTAAGAAACAATATCTGAAGATACCTTAAGTATTGTTTTCGAGTAGATTAATAATAAGCAACCTATTTTTAGAAGGCCGTCATCACGTTTTCAGTGCGTTGTAAAAAAATTAATACGTAAAGTATCATTTATCAATCTTAGGAGTGGCACAATTAAGTTTGCAAAATCCTCACAATCGTAACCTGAACTTAGATCTGGGGGTAAAACCAGAAAAGAAATTCAGCAATCATAAGTAGGCAAATATTTTTAAGCACTGGGTCGAACTACCTACAAAACCGTATTTTTAGCGTTTTTAGCTGTGGGTAGCGTGGGGTTCTAAAATTTTAATGTAGGTGTCAGAAACTTCCGTTTGAGTAGGATAACCCCCTGGCCCTGCCATACGATGACAACAACACTGTTATGTAATAAGTGGTAATCAAACAAACTTTAAAATAATTTTGTGAATAGCGATGTTCCTCGGAGCTCTGAAACAAAACTCCATTTTTCAAAGCAGGGAAAAAACGCCGGAGCTAGCCTTATTTCCTTATTTTTCTGATGAATTCAATGTGTAGTTTTTTTTGTCGAATTTTGTTGTAAACTAGGTTTTTTTTTCAAAACTGATTAAAAAAACAATAAAAATAGTTCTAAAAGAGCGGATAGAATAATAATATACAAAACATAATTTAAGCTTGAATAAACTTTAAATTATTCAGTTAAAAGCTGAACTCCTGTTTTTTCCGCTTTAACTGGTCAGAACTCTGGAGCAGAAATATTATTGAGGGTACGAACATTACTAATTGGGGCGTCTTTTATGACAGTGAATAATTATTAGCGATGGAAAGAAAAATTTAACCCATTCCCGTGAAGGCCCTTTCCCCCGCTACAACCGTGAAACCTTCGTACTACAAAGGTAAAACCTTCGTCTCACGGTGGTGGTATTTTCGTATGACAAATGTCGTACGCAAACCTTACCGCAGTAAGCTCTTCGCATGACCTAGGTTTTACTTCTGTCATACTTAGTTTTTTGTGCGCGAATAGTGCCCAGTGAGCGAGCAAATTGAAATGATTAAAGCTGTACGGTAGCAATATGCAAATTTTCGCTCATAAAATATCCTACGTAATACACTATCCGCGACAAAAATCTGCATATTGCCACTCTACCGCTTTAACCATTTCAATTTGCTCGCTCACTGGGAACTACTCGCGCAAAAAAATTAGGCATGACGAAAGTATGACATAGGTCGCACGAACGTTTTATCGTTGTAACCGAGGAAAAGGCAATTACGGGAACGGGTTTAAAAAGACACCAAAAATTATTATTAAAGTCATGTTTAGCACTATAAAATTATTAGCAGTTTTAGAATCAAAGTTTGGGTTTTGGGTCGTTCTTCTCTGTTTTGTTTCTGAACAATGTGTTGAGGTGACGACAACCACTCCGTACATAATAATGTTTGTGTTTATATGTATACACTACTTACTAGGTAGCATCTAAAAATAAAAATATGTTGAGTAAACATTTTAATTGTGTTACATTTTTTATTTTATATCTGTTGTAAATTTGTAGTTGCAATTTGCATTTATGTTAAAATTATAAAAAGGTCCCTTTTGTATACAAAATTTTTAAATAAATTCACAAATACCATAAAAATTTAAACAATACAAATAACACCACACCAAAATTATATTATATGTGTTTGACTTATTATTTCGCGATTATATGGTTTTATTTTTAAAATTTTAATATATAAATATTTAATGTTTAAAAAATAGTGCTGACTGAAAAAATTTGTTTTGCAGTTTATAATTATTGTTGCTGTATTTTTAGGGTGTTTGGCTGTGAATTTAGTAACGCGAGACGATGAGAAATCCGCGGAAGTGAAGCGAAAACTGTCAAGCTTTTTCCCCACTCAGCTTTCGCACAAAACGGAAGAAGAGGTGAACGAAATAATCCTATTGCTGCCCTACGAAATGGACGACAAACGGGCACTTAGCTATCGATTCGAGACCCTTAGCGAGTATTTTCTAAACGCAAACTGCGCGTTTAACGGGCGATTGGCGGCAGGATGAAGCTGAAAAACGTCAACGAAAGACAAAAGGATAAAACAACAAGAACTGCTACTGGAAAAAGTAAACGAAAAATTGCAAAGAAAAAGACCGAAACCAAGAACGCAGTCAACGTAAAACGGTGACCCATTTTAAAACATTCACTGCCAAATAGTCCTAAAGGGCCGGTTAAAAAAACAAACTTAACTTTATTATGGTTTATGAAATTTGATATAAAGGAGCAGTATGGTAGCCTTTGTTTATACGGTCTGCGTTCCGGTCATTTTTCGTTGTGTTTTTCATCCGAGAAATGGATAACGTTTAGGATTTGTGTACCCACAGACCTAAAACCAATTTTATAAATGTCCAGCTAAATAGAAAATTAAATGCTTTTTACTCATTTATTTTAAATTTAAAGTGCAATTTTTAAAATAATGGTGTCAAACCAATTTGTCAGGAGAGATCATCTGTCAATCCTTAAAACTTTCGTGCGAATTTTTTACGTTTTAAATTCAGTCCAATATAGTTTGAATAATTTATAATAAATAATGAGTTTTTTTAGAAGTCCCTGATAACTTTTAATTTTGATGGTATATAGATAGAGTAACTGACTTAAATTCTGGCCGCCTTAATTTTGGCCACCGGTTCTTATTTTTTCATGCGCAACGTTTTGAAAAAACTGGGTATGGCTAAATAGATGACGATCTATCTAGCCACACGCCTTTCATTTCATAATTTTGCGCTCTGGGTGAAAATAGCAGACGGTGGCCGAAATTAACGCTGGCCGTATTTAAGTCGGTTACCGTACTGCTCCTTAAAGGAGGGAGGTTGGTTGGGGGGGTTGTTGGGGATTTGGGGAAAAAGTGCATTTAATTTCGGCACTTTTTAAAAGGACCCTCTTAATCGAGTTTAAGTGCAGTGCTATGACCCCTACACATTTCAACGTTGTCTTTTAACTATTTACAATTACAATTTAACACCCGACCACTTAATTCAACCCGTTTTTACCTACAGCAATATGTGTGCCGAAATTACACTATTTTATTTTATAACGATTGCTCACCACAGACGCAGCGTAGAACCACGGGGACTAAAAATTCGGAAAATAGACTAAATTTTACCAGGACAGTTTAATTTTTAAACCAATTTATTGCGTAATCATGAAATGCCCATGTTCTAAAAACGAGTATCAATTTTATTTTTTATAAATCACACAATTTCACATGAAAATATCATAACATAACAAATAAAAAGCTCACGACAGTCATCTACATATAATTAGGTCTCATTTGAGCTATCAAACGTCGTATTCCGTCCAGGATTACCAAAGATATAGTCCAAAATCAAAAATGCCCAATTTGGAAAAGTGCCGAAATTAAATGCACTACCCTATTTGCTTGGATTATATATTCTTGCGTTTATTTTTAGGTGAATATTGGAAATTGTTTTTAAATTTTGTTACGTTAAAAAAATTCAAGCTGATGTCTAGTCTTTATTTTAGAATTTTTAAGTTTATTGTAAATCTACACAATAGTATTCATAAAATTTAAAAAAAAACCTGCGGAGTCAGTCCAGTTTTTTTGAACCCAATATTTTGTATCCAGCCAAAAGACACCAAACGTGAATTTTTAAAACAAAAAGTTAATAATGAACTGTTTATATTTAATTTGAAAAAAAGTTTTCGCATAATGCTAAATAAGAATAATACTAATTTTTAAATAAAATATTTTGCTTGAAACTAGCACTCTTGTGCGAGTTTAATACTGAAAACCCGCCATTTTCTGCTATTTTTGGGTGCACCAATTTTTAACAGTGTTAGCGTTTTGCAGTGCATATTGCAACTTTGCTTCCACTTTTGCAAGTAAATGCGCTACACGAAAAAACAATTATTGACTGCAAAAAAATCTCTTCGCAAGAAATCAGTGGTATATGCACAGAAAGTCGCGAACGTTTAAAATGTTGCATTTTTTTCTTCCATAATTTTATTCAAAAACCTAGTGTATAATCAAAAATTTTTTTTGGGTTATATTATGTTTTTGATAAATCTCGAAAAATTATAAAAAGTAGTGCAAAATCACGAAAATAATTACATTGAAAAAGTTTACGTGACGTTAATTTTATAATTTTTGGCTAAAATTAAATAATTTGATTAAAATCATTAAAACAATCAACTTGAAACAGCTAGAAAGCGAGTAGTCTCATGTACTCGCAATATAATATTTTACTTTTTACAACTTAAAAAGAGTGTTTTTTTAATTTACAAAAATTGACAATAAAATTTTAAAAATGCTCTTATTTTTTAAAATAAAAAGGTGCGTTTTAACCCTTTTTATATGTTTAAACTAAAAAATGTTGAATAGTGGTGTGTAAATGAAATTCGAGTAAAAGTTCTTTTTTAAAATAACATTCAAGCAAGACTAGTATTCTTAACTTTTACGGTTAAATTTCGCCAATTAGGTACCAACATATTTAATTAAAAATATTTTAATATGAAGAGATTTTGTTATTGTGAAATATTTTTGTTACTTGTACCCAGTTTTGATTTTAGTTTCTTTACCACGTTTTGCTTTACTGATCAAAACATGCTCCTTGTAAGTATTTTAACTCTTCCTCTACATATTTGTAAAGCATTCTTTAAAAGTAACATAAATGGTTTGCTCTATTTGTAAAGCATTTTTTAAAAGTAACATAAATGGTTTGCGATTAAGTATAATATTGCTTTAAACAAGAATATACTGCTAATAATTACGTGAAAATGTACATATATTATGTAAATAAAATAATAATTTAGGTTTAGAAAAATTGAAATATGAAAATAAAAATTTTGTTCTGCTTAGAAAAAAAAAACTTTTGTGTAATAAAAAATAAGTTTTTTTACTCACAAAGTACTTAAATTCTAAAATGTGACTATTCATTACATAAACCAAATAATTAACAGTAAAAATGTTGATTTTTATTTGAAAAAAATGACCAAAATTACAAATTCTGCTTAATTTTTCGCCTGCCCCGGCCCCGGCCCCGGCCGGGGCAAAATTTTCTACCCCGGCCCCGGCAAATCCAAATTTCTCTACCCCGGCCCCGGCCCCGGCCCCGGCATCAGCAAAAATTCTGCCCCGGTCGATCACTAGCTTTAACACACACAACTCACACATTGGGACACAACAAAACAACACACACACAAAATTTTTTGAAAAAAAACTTTTAATAATAAAATAAAAAAATTTTATTAAAAAAAAAATATTATTTTAAAAATAAACATAATTTAATTTTAATTTTTTTTAAAATTTTATTAAAAAATTATTTAAAATGTTTTTTAAAAAACAAAAAAAAAATTTAAAAAAATTTTAAAAATATTATATTTAACAATTTTATATAAAATTTTTAAAAAATTTTATAAATTGAAGATCAAAAAAAAAAATTTATTAAATTAACATTTTTAAAATTAAAATTTTAAATTTTTTTTTAATTAAAAAAAAAATAAAAAAAATTTTTAATAAAAATTTTTAAAAAATTTAAACATTTAATTTAAAAATATTATTTATTTTTTTAAAAAATAATAATTAAAAAAAAAATTAAAAAAAATTTTTAAAAAATTTTATTTTAAAAATATTAAAAAAAAGTAATTATTTAAAATAAAAAATGTTTTAGCAAAGTTTTTGCTAAAAAAAATTGCATTTTTTTGTTTTTTATAATTTAACAAAAATAAGTTGGAAATCTGTTTTTTAATTTTAAAAAAAATATAAATTGGTGTTATAAAAAATTTATCTTGAAAAACTTAAGTTTTGTTCAGTTAAAATTAAAAAAATAATTTTTTTTATTAATAATTTAGTGATCGACCGGGGCAGAATTTTTGCTGATGCCGGGGCCGGGGCCGGGGCCGGGGTAGAGAAATTTGGATTTGCCGGGGCCGGGGCCGGGGCCGGGGTAGAAAATTTTGCCCCGGCCGGGGCCGGGGCCGGGGCAGGCGAAAAATTAAGCAGAATTTGTAATTTTGGTCATTTTTTTCAAATAAAAATCAACATTTTTACTGTTAATTATTTGGTTTATGTAATGAATAGTCACATTTTAGAATTTAAGTACTTTGTGAGTAAAAAAACTTATTTTTTATTACACAAAAGTTTTTTTTTCTAAGCAGAACAAAATTTTTATTTTCATATTTCAATTTTTCTAAACCTAAATTATTATTTTATTTACATAATATATGTACATTTTCACGTAATTATTAGCAGTATATTCTTGTTTAAAGCAATATTATACTTAATCGCAAACCATTTATGTTACTTTTAAAAAATGCTTTACAAATAGAGCAAACCATTTATGTTACTTTTAAAGAATGCTTTACAAATATGTAGAGGAAGAGTTAAAATACTTACAAGGAGCATGTTTTGATCAGTAAAGCAAAACGTGGTAAAGAAACTAAAATCAAAACTGGGTACAAGTAACAAAAATATTTCACAATAACAAAATCTCTTCATATTAAAATATTTTTAATTAAATATGTTGGTACCTAATTGGCGAAATTTAACCGTAAAAGTTAAGAATACTAGTCTTGCTTGAATGTTATTTTAAAAAAGAACTTTTACTCGAATTTCATTTACACACCACTATTCAACATTTTTTAGTTTAAACATATAAAAAGGGTTAAAACGCACCTTTTTATTTTAAAAAATAAGAGCATTTTTAAAATTTTATTGTCAATTTTTGTAAATTAAAAAAACACTCTTTTTAAGTTGTAAAAAGTAAAATATTATATTGCGAGTACATGAGACTACTCGCTTTCTAGCTGTTTCAAGTTGATTGTTTTAATGATTTTAATCAAATTATTTAATTTTAGCCAAAAATTATAAAATTAACGTCACGTAAACTTTTTCAATGTAATTATTTTCGTGATTTTGCACTACTTTTTATAATTTTTCGAGATTTATCAAAAACATAATATAACCCAAAAAAATTTTTGATTATACACTAGGTTTTTGAATAAAATTATGGAAGAAAAAAATGCAACATTTTAAACGTTCGCGACTTTCTGTGCATATACCACTGATTTCTTGCGAAGAGATTTTTTTGCAGTCAATAATTGTTTTTTCGTGTAGCGCATTTACTTGCAAAAGTGGAAGCAAAGTTGCAATATGCACTGCAAAACGCTAACACTGTTAAAAATTGGTGCACCCAAAAATAGCAGAAAATGGCGGGTTTTCAGTATTAAACTCGCACAAGAGTGCTAGTTTCAAGCAAAATATTTTATTTAAAAATTAGTATTATTCTTATTTAGCATTATGCGAAAACTTTTTTTCAAATTAAATATAAACAGTTCATTATTAACTTTTTGTTTTAAAAATTCACGTTTGGTGTCTTTTGGCTGGATACAAAATATTGGGTTCAAAAAAACTGGACTGACTCCGCAGGTTTTTTTTTAAATTTTATGAATATTATTGTGTAGATTTACAATAAACTTAAAAATTCTAAAAATAAAGACTGGACATCAGCTTGAATTTTTTTAACGTAACAAAATTTAAAAACAATTTCCAATATTCACCTAAAAATAAACGCAAGAATATATAATCCAAGCAAATAGGGTAGTGCATTTAATTTCGGCACTTTTCCAAATTGGGCATTTTTGATTTTGGACTATATCTTTGGTAATCCTGGACGGAATACGACGTTTGATAGCTCAAATGAGACCTAATTATATGTAGATGACTGTCGTGAGCTTTTTATTTGTTATGTTATGATATTTTCATGTGAAATTGTGTGATTTATAAAAAATAAAATTGATACTCGTTTTTAGAACATGGGCATTTCATGATTACGCAATAAATTGGTTTAAAAATTAAACTGTCCTGGTAAAATTTAGTCTATTTTCCGAATTTTTAGTCCCCGTGGTTCTACGCTGCGTCTGTGGTGAGCAATCGTTATAAAATAAAATAGTGTAATTTCGGCACACATATTGCTGTAGGTAAAAACGGGTTGAATTAAGTGGTCGGGTGTTAAATTGTAATTGTAAATAGTTAAAAGACAACGTTGAAATGTGTAGGGGTCATAGCACTGCACTTAAACTCGATTAAGAGGGTCCTTTTAAAAAGTGCCGAAATTAAATGCACTTTTTCCCCAAATTTTGCTCATTTTGATACCATTTGGCATTTTAGCTGTAACTTTTTGCCAGTTACACGTTGAACAACAAGTAGAAGCTTAAATTAAAGAAAACTGTCTGGAGATAATGATAGGCTTTTAAATTTTTGAAAATGATGATTTTTTGACTGAGAAACAATCAATTGTTTGTAAAGTGCCGAAATTAAATGCACACATTTAATTTCGGCAATTTTCCATTTTTTTTAAAAACTGATTTAATTAAGTAAAAAAACTACTTTCGTACAGTGAAACTTTTGTGACGCAACGCAGTATCGTGAAAGCTTCAAAATGAGCTATCAAACATGAAATTCGGGCCATACAGTGAAAAGTTACATCGGAAAAACAAAAAAGTGCCGAAATTAAATGCACTACCCTATGTCCAGTTGTACAATAAACCGTTCTAATCAACTCACACATGATCGAATTTAAATAATCGAATTTAATCATCATTTTCTGCTAATTTTTTGCACAAAGCGATTTAGTAAAATAGTCTTAGAAAAAACGAGTTTTTTGGTGTACAAAATATCGCTGTGCGAGAAAAGTTTTATTGAGTGCACAGAAAATAGCTTGCGCGTGAAAAGTCACAAGTGCAACATTTCTTGTAAAATTTAGGTAAAAAATTCCCTGTCTAGCCGAAAATTCTCTTGTTTTATATATTTTTGATATTAGCAATGATATTAAAATAACTCCAATATATGCAAAATACGTCTTGTGATTATGGAGGCAAATAAAACCTAGCTGACCTCGATGATTTGCAGTATTGAATCGACTATTTAACATTAAAATCATTTAAAACTTTCAGTAAAAACGGTTTTATATTTAAGATTAAATACCATATTTTAACAATTATTTATCAAATTACACAATTTGGAACAAAAATACAATTTTTTAAAGCGTGAAAGTTGACTAATTTATGTATATTTTTTGAAAAGCAGGAATTAAAAAAAATTATGCGTTCCAATTCGTTTATTTAAAATTTTATAACCGCACAATTTTAATTGATCCGTTTACGTCTCTTATACAAACTTACTAGAGGTCAGCCAGATATAATTCAACCATAGATATCTACTGTCAAACTCTCATCTTGTAAATAAAATCTACAAACGGCTTTTAATACTCAAGATATCTTTAAATTTTTAGAATAAGGATTCGTGATTAAAATAAGGAATCTTAATAAAATAAAGAGGCTTTAGAAAATCTTAATATAGCATAATAAACAATAAATATCCTAATATTAAAACAATTAAATTAGCTCTGTAGATAAAATCTTGTATAATATTTCACTGTCAAAAATGTTTAGAAGCGCTTTAAAATTTGCATTCTTAGGGGTCCTTACCCCGGTTTGCCCCGGTTTATTTGACAGCTAAATTGCCGGGGCCGGGTAGAGAATAATCCGCGTTTGCCGGGGCCGGGGCCGGGTGGAAAAAAAGTGCCGGGGCAAGCCGGGGCCGGGGCTGGCTGGGGGGCGGGGGCCCGGTTGATTCCTAGTTGTAAATTAATTACAATCAATTTTAATGAAATAGGCCCCTATATATTTATATAATTCAATGTTAGTTGTAAAAGGGGGAAAAACGCTTGAGCAGTTTGGATACATAGTGTTATAAATGATATGTTGCTTGCTTGCAGTTCAATTGAGTGCATAAGAAACAGCAAGAAAAGTTACATGTTCCGCAGGATAATATGCCTATGAGGTCTTATTTAAATGTTAATTACTCGAATGGGACAAGATCGGCATGACGTAATCTAATCAAACTAAGACAAAAGCTACATGTTGCCAGTTTGCCTGCGTTTAAGGATAAAATAGGCAAAAACTTTCCAGAATTTTAACATTTATTATAATCAAAAGTAATCGGATGAAAAACGAGTGCAATGTATTTTATTTGTTTTCTTGGTAGGTTTTTTCATAACAAGCCTACTCCTTTATGTGTTGTTACACCGCCCTGTTAAGATAATAAAAAATAAATTTTCTTGCAGTGGACCTTTTTTTAATTGGCAGGCAGCCTTTTTTCATAGTTTCTTATCGTTTTTACACTAGTTTCAGGATTTTTTTGAAATACAATTTTTGAGTTTATTTCTGGAATTTAGGCGATGTATATTTTATACCAAGAAAATTGAGTTGCCCCTCTTAAAGGAGCTGGGCGCAGAAACCTCCAAAACTTCTAAGCCTCAAAATAATGTTAAAAAATTTTATTATTTTTAGTACAAAGAATAATAAACCACAAAAATGAAATTTTAGATATAATCAATCAATAAAACTTTAGATTAGTTTAGAAGACAGATAAAAATATTATAATTTGTATTAAAGAATGTGGACTGGAAAAACTTTTAAAGCATATGTATTTTATTAACAAAAGATAGTTTCAACGAATTTCATTTAGATAATAGTTATCAATGTATAAATAACGTGAGCGTACGCACACACACACACACACACACACACACACACACACACACACACACACACACACACACACACACACACACACACACACACACACACACACACACACACACACACACACACACACACACACACACACACACACACACACACACACACACACACACACACACATACACACACACACACACACACACACACACACACACACACACACACACACACACACACACACACACACATTGAGCCTTCATTGAGAATTAAAGTACATAAAATGTAATGATAAACGTACTTGTTGTACCAGCTGTTTACCAACCCCTGTTGGAATTAGGTTATGTATTAGGTTAAGTTATACCCTTAAATTTTTTGCATTGGGCCTTTTTTTAATTGGCAGGAGCGTTTGTTCATGATTTCTCAGCGTTTTTACACTAGTTTCAGCACTTTTTTGAAATACACTTTTTGAGTTTATTTTTGGAATTTCGGCGATGTAGAATTCACACCAAAAAAATTGAGTTGCCCTTTTGAAGTTGCTGGGCGCAGAAAACGCCAAAACCTTCTACGCCTCATAGTAAATGTTAAAAATTTTATTATTTTTAGTACAAGGAATAATAAACCGCAAAAATAAAATTTTAGATATAATCAATCAATGAAACTTTAGATTAGTTTAGAAGACAGATAAAAATATTATAATTTGTATTAAAAAATGTGGAGTGTGTGTGTGTGTGTGTGTGTGTGTGTGTGTGTGTGTGTGTGTGTGTGTATGTGTGTATGTGTGTGTGTGTGTGTGTGTGTGTGTGTGTGTGTGTGTGTGTATGTGTGTGTGTGTGTGTGTGTGTGTGTGTGTGTGTGTGTGTGTGTGTGTGTGTGTGTGTGTGTGTGTGTGTGTGTGTGTGTGTGTGTGTGTGTGTGTGTGTGTGTGTGCGTACGCTCACGTTATTTATACATTGATAACTATTATCTAAATGAAATTCGTTGAAACTATCTTTTGTTAATAAAATACATATGCTTTAAAAGTTTTTCCAGTCCACATTCTTTAATACAAATTATAATATTTTTATCTGTCTTCTAAACTAATCTAAAGTTTCATTGATTGATTATATCTAAAATTTCATTTTTGTGGTTTATTATTCTTTGTACTAAAAATGATAAAATTTTTAACATTATTTTGAGGCGTAGAAGTTTTGGCGTTTTCTGCGCCCAGCTACTTTAAGAGGGCAACTCAATTTTCTTGGTGTGAATTGTACATCGCCTAAATTCCAGAAATAAACTCAAAAATTGTATTTCAAAAAAGTGCTGAAACTAGTGTAAAAACGCTAAGAAACTATGAAAAAAGGCTCCTGCCAATTAAAAAAAGGTCCACTGCAAGAAATTTATTTTTTATTATCTTAACAGGGCGGTGTCAACACATAAAGGAGTAGGCTTGTTATGAAAAAACCTACCAAGAAAACAAATAAATACATTGCACTCGTTTTTCATTCGATTACTTTTGATTATAATAAATGTTAAAATTCTGGAAAGTTTTTGCCTATTTTATCCTTAAACGCAGGCAAACTGGCAACATGTAGCTTTTGACTTAGTTTGATTAGATTACGTCATGCCGATCTTGTCCCATTCGAGTAATTAACATTTAAATAAGACCTCATAGGCATATTATCCTGCGGAACATGTAACTTTTCTTGCTGTTTCTTATGCACTCAATTGAACTGCAAGCAAGCAACATATCATTTATAACACTATGTATCCAAACTGCTCAAGCGTTTTTCCCCATTTTACAACTAACATTGAATTATATAAATATATAGGGGCCTATTTCATTAAAATTGATTGTAATTAATTTACAACTAGGGATCGACCGGGGCCCCGGCCCCGGCCCCGGCCCCGGCCCCGGCTTGCCCCGGCACTTTTTTTCCACCCCGGCCCCGGCCCCGGCAAACGCAATATTCTCTCTACCCCGGCCCCGGCAATTTAGCTGTCAAATAAGCCGGGGCAAACCGGGGTAAGGACCCCTAAGAATGCAAATTTTAAAGCGCTTCTAAAAATTTTTGACAATGAAATATTATACAAGATTTTATGTACAGAGCTAATTTAATTGTTTTAATATTAGGATATTTATTGTTTATTATGCTATATTAAGATTTTCTAAAGCCTCTTTATTTTATTAAGATTCCTTATTTTAATCACGAATCCTTATTCTAAAAATTTAAAGATATCTTGAGTATTAAAAGCCGTTTGTAGATTTTATTTACAAGATGAGAGTTTGACAGTAGATATCTATGGTTGAATTATATCTGGCTGACCTCTAGTAAGTTTGTATAAGAGACGTAAACGGGTCAATTAAAATTGTGCGGTTATAAAATTTTAAATAAACGAATTGGAACGCATAATTTTTTAAATTCCTGCTTCTCAAAAAATATACATAAATTAGTCAACTTTCACGCTTTAAAAAATTGTATTTTTGTTCCAAATTGTGTAATTTGATAAATAGGGTAACTGACTTAATTTCGGCCACGCCTTAATTTCGGCCACCAATTTAAGGTGTTAGAAAATTGGCTTATTTTTAAAACACAAAAGAACTAGCACAAAAGTAACTGGACTAATGTTGAATAAAGTGTTTTTGCAAAAGTTTTTTATTTTTGTTATTCTACATTATCAACATTTTCATACAAAAAGTGAATTTTCTGTGATTTTCCTAATTTTTGCTTTGTGTTTAAACTGCATCAAATTTAGAACGAAGCAATATATAACCTTAAAATATCGTCTATTTAAGGCTCAAAGTTCTTAATTTTCATGTTTTGATATTTTCTTCAAAATCATTTTGCAATGCGTTTAACTAACTGCGCATTTTAAGATTCCGTTAATTTCGGCCACCTGAAAATATAGGTGAAAGAACCTGCCGTTTTTTGCTTATTTTAAATATCATTGTACTACCGTATTTATAAAGAGATTTTTTTGCTCGTTTGACTTTGTTTTGACGTTTTTTAAGCCAAAAATAAAAATTGAACAAAAAATACAAATTATTAAAACTTGTTTTTTTAAGGTTTTGACATAATTATTTAAAGTCTTGCTAATAACTATTAAAGTTCGCAAACGGGAAAAATTAAGTTATATGTACCAAGAACAATACCTAAGGGTAAATTTGCAACCTTTAGAAATTTTTATTGTTCGTTTAAGCAATAGTTATGGCCAGTTTTTTGTAGGTGGCCGAAATAAATGGAACGCGCCTTAATTTCGGCCACTTTAAAAAAAAAGTTTAAACCTTCACTGATTTTTAAGTGTAACAGAAATATTCAAATTTTGCACTGGAATAACAAATATAGCTATTGTTTGATTTTTAGGCCAAATTTTGGCTTGATTAAAAAATCCAGCAAAAACTTATTCAAAAAAATAAAAAAAGGTGGCCGAAATTAAGTCAGTTACCCTACATGTATTTGACATGTAATCGGTAAATTAAACGTATTACTGTTTATAAATTAAGACTTAATTTATAAACTATTTACTTTTAACAGCAAAATAATACAGTAACAAAACAACATAACAAAAATATATCTTATAATATATATAATGACTTTTAAAACCAATACAATAAAATTTAGAAATCTTAATTAAAGTTATTTTAAAAAATTATTATTTATGCCAAACCGAAATCATTATGTCGACAAATAAATTACTGACGGCCTAAATGTATAGTGAAAAATATGAATTTAAAATAAATGAAAAATGCTGTTAGTACAATTATGAAGGTGTCCATTTATAACTTATTTTTTTTCTTCTATGTTTCGTGTGAAACAATCTACAACGCCCGTCAGTCAAGAACTACTATAAACCTTGCATATATAAAAAGCAGGTTTGCCTTGCTTTTTTACGTACACAGTGATTTTTACGCCTTTGAATAACTAAAATATAGAGTTTTTTTTATAAAAAATCAATATAAATAGTTTTAGGATGATTTTAGGCCCTTTATTTATACTTTTGATGTGTTTTTGTTAAGAAAAAATGTAAAATTAAAAAAATTCTCGACGGGCGCTGGAAATAAGGACCACTCTATTTCATGGACAAGCCCCAGCGCCCGTCGAGAGAAATTAAATTTAAAAATTTCATATAAAATGTACCTATTGAATATAAACAAAACAAGGTAACATCAACTTGTAAAAATGGTCACAAAGATTGATTTTAAGCATGAATCAGAGCTTTACGACTTAAAATAGAATAAGAATTTCTGACGGGCGCGGCTTGATGGGCTAAATTATCTTTTAGATGAGTTTTGTTAAATATGTCAAAATAAAAAATAATAAAAACTTTAATATCAAAATCTTAAGTCGCGAAAATGTTATATTAGTTAAAATTTTTCATTAATACCAGTTAGGAAACGAAATATTTTAAAAGTTTAAATTATGTGCACAATGTATAATCTTAGTTACTTTGGCGGGCGCTATCGACGGGCGCTATCTCTCTTGACGGGCGCTAACATC
>JASAMX010017972.1:0-10556 GCA_030248175.1 Microlaimidae sp. YZB2_3 | reverse complement strand
TATCGCTCAGGGGTAAGAAAAAAAAGAGAAAAAAAGAAAGGAAAAAAGGAACAAAACGGAAAAGGTAAAATAGGTCATAAACGGCTTAAAATACATTGAAATAGGCTAAAAACTGCAAAAAATTCGCGATGACGGCGTCATCATAGGTCAAATGATGTTCAGGGTACTTTTCCCATTTTTGGCGGGGGGGCAATAAACGAATCATTAAAAAATTAGAATCATCCGTACTTTTAAACTACATTAAAAAATTTGGTAATTTTCTCCAGCCCGCTAATGAAATGTTTTAAAACCGTAATCATTGGGATGATGATTTGTTTTCCTTAATAAAAAAAGAGCAAACTTTAAAAAAGAAATTTTAGCTAAAAATCTTTGAAATTAATCGTTTGGTCGTTACTTTAACACAAAGAGTCACAATCATTATAAAATCAACGTGACTGCTTACTCATTTGTTCTTTACATCATTCTGCGTGGTAAGATATAAAAAAGAGTTAGGAATTATGAGCATTTATTAAGCTTTTGACTTATTGTGTCAGTGTAGCACGGTGTTACAATACGTCGTAAGCTGGAAGACACCTGAGGTGTGAACATTGTATGAGAGCTTTGAAAATTTGATTTTATGCCAGGACTCTTTTGTGCCGACCTTAGCGCTCGCAGCGCTTGGGCGCATAAACGCATTTTCTCCACGCCTCCTCCGTGCCGGGACCCTTTTGTGCCAGGACTCTTTTGTGTCAGCTGCGATTTTTTTCAGGACTCTTTTGTGCCGGGTCTTTCTTTTTGAAGGTGAGGCTTAGCAGGAGTTTGTTGTTAAATTTTAATAGGTTATTTTAGTTTAGTTCATCATGCATCCAGTTGTCGAATAAGCCATATCTATACATACAGCTTTTAGCTACATCGCCCCTTAACAATTATACAATTAATTGCTAAAAGTAGTTAAAGGTATATTATAATATAATTCTGTAACCTTTTACGGTTGCATAAAACCAAAATATTTCGCCTACACTTAAACGTTATAACGTTTTGTTCATAGTTGAAATGTTTGATTTTCATGTGCATTTTGCTGTTTTATAAAAAAAAATGATACAATGTGTTTCAGACCGACTTCATGTGGTGACAGGCACTATATTTATGTGCTAGACGATTGCGCATGGAAAAATTTATTTTTATTTGGCGAGATTTTTACTAAATAAATCCAGCATAAAACTGCAGTGTGTTACTAAAAATATATGAAGGAGATAATATTAAGGGGAAGGGGAGATGAAAAACTGACCTATCATTATTATATAAAATATAAATGTGAAATGTGTGTATATATTTTGCACATTAGTATTAAACACCGCCCAAGGGTTATCAGAAGGGTTGTATGTAGGTGGCATAGGTGGGCAGGGGGAGGGGGTTGGGGAAATGCAAGTAAAAAAACCAAAAATCCCGACTATATATAGCCGATACCCCCTCCCCCAAACCAGCGCTATAGAACTAAAAACGTTAAAAATGGTCTATTTGAGGTATACCCCATAATAATTTTTGGGACACCCTCCCCAAATTTTGGGGTGGGGGGGGGGGGGGGGGGGGCTCGGCTGGTTCGGGTCTTTGTTTTGTTTGGTTGTTGGCTTTTCGGGGGTTTGCCCCCCGGGTGCTCGCTGGGTGCCCCCGGGTGGCCGCCCGGCGGGCGCGGGGGTCGCCCGGGGGGGGGGGGGGGAGTCGGTGGTCGATACGGGTTTCTCTTTTCTGGGGGGCCGCGCCTGGAGGTGGCATGGCAGAGGCGTTTTTGGTCGGGTTCGTGGGGTCCACCCCCGGATGAAAAGCCAAAATTTTTTAGGATGGGGTCCGGACCCCCCTGGCTTTTTAGGGGGGGGTCGTCGACCCCGGGTGCGAGATTTAAAATTTAGAGGGGGGGTCAGGGGGGTCCGATTTTTTAACAAAGTTTTTTTAAATCAATAATTGTTGTTTTTAATAATAATAAGTGTTTTTAGGTCTTATATTGAATTTTGCCTATTTAGGCCTAAAAGTGTATTTAAACACTGTTTTTAACTAAAAACCCGTGTTTTTGACAGTAAAAAAATTATACTTCTAAATTGGTCGGGAGGGTGGGGAGAGGGGGTCAGCCTCGCTAGGGGGGCGGGGTCAGGCCGAACCGCTCTCGAGCTTTGGGGGGAGGGGGGGCTTGATTTTTTCTGCGGGGGTAGAAAATTTTGGTTTGGTTCTAGGAGGGAGTGGACCCCTCTGTCCCCCCCGGGACCCCCACAAAAAAAACGACTATAGCCGACACCCCCCGCCTAAAATTTAAAACTTATATCGTATAACTCCCCCGCGACCCCCCCCCCTCTGCTCCCCTATGGCCGCACTCCTACGATTGAGGAATACTCTGCCCCCTCGAAACCCCCTATCCTTCTAAATTTAAAAAGTTTTTAAATATTTCAGGATTTCATTTCGGGGGGGGGGAGTTAATAGTAACCCTGAAGGGGGGTCAAGGGGCAGAGCCCCTTGTCAGGGGGGATGGGGAGCAAAATGCTCCCTTGAAATTTTTTTCAAAATTTTTAATTTAAAGCGCTAAAATACACTAAAATTTTAATTCCAGATAATGTTTATTACAAAATTTAAGGTTTTTTATCCCTTTAAAATTCTACATCAACAACAGTGCTGATATAGGGTATTAGGCGGCAATATGGAATATCCGTCGCCGACCCGCTTCTGCTATAAAAAAACATTTTATTTAAAACGTTAATAAAAGGTTAATAGTGTTTATAGTAGTTTGATTTAACATGTATGCCTTCACTATTGAACGGCATAATCGATTTGAAATCGAAAACTAAAATAAATTGGCAATTTAAACCACCTGCAAAGCGGGAAAAATTTGGTTTTTTGACTAATAATATGCTTTTGGAAGGCATCAGGAAAGTTTCTGTATTAATATTAAAGAAAAAAATTTTCTTTCCTAAAATTCAAAAAACGTAAGGGTCTCCCTTACAAAAAAATCCGGCTTCGCCGGATTTCGGGGGGAGGGGGGCAGCCGCCTCCCCCCTTGGGCACGCCACTGAACATAACAGTAACTGTATTAAAAACAGGTATATTTGCTTGCGTATTTTGCCAGGTACCCATCTGCATCTCATAAATTTTCAGCCCCCTCAAATTAGGGGTTAGGATATATATATATATATATATATATATTATATATATATATATATTATAAAATATATTGCCCTCCAAAATCAGCGAAAGTGGTATAGGTTTAAATTAACTACAAATTGTATTTCCAGGGGTGGGGGGCATGCATGGGCACGCCCCCCCCCCGTCATAGGTGTTTTGGGGGGGACAGAGCCTCTGTCCCCTCCTATCTAGGCTGACCCCCTTCTTCCCTCCCGACCAATTTGGAAGTATATTTTTTATTTACTGTTAAAAACACGGTTTTTTAGTTAATAACAGTGTTTAAATACACTTTTTAGGCCTAAATAAGCTGTTTTAGTACATAAAATTCAATACTAGACCTAAAAGCACTTAAATTATTGAGTTTAAAAAATTTTGTTAAAAAATTGGACCCTGACCTGACCCCCCTAAATTTGAAATCTCGCACCCGGGGTCGACCCTTCCTAAAAAGCCAGGGGGGTCCGGACCCCCCTGGACGGGACCCCTCCTAAGAAATTTTGGCCTTCCACCCGGGGGTAGACCCCCCGTAGCGGACCCGACCAAAAACACCTATGCCCCCGTGCCCGCTTCCAAGGGTTAACACTTAACCCCCCCCCTCAATTTTAGAAAAATGAAGAAAAAATGTTTTTAAAATGACTTCTGACTGCCTCCAAATTTAAGTTTTGAGGTCAAAATAAATGTTTTAAACAGTAAAAAGGTCAAAATTGCACATAAAAAGAGTTTTTTTTTCACTTCGAATTATTGGTTTTTTTACCTATTTTTTCTTTAAAATCGAAAAACGATATGGGTATTTTGCGTTTCTCGGATTTTATATTTAACCCGTCCTAATTTGGGGTTTAACTCCCCCCACTCCGCACCAACTTGCCCATTTATGGGGGAGGGGGTAACTGCTCTGCACTTTTGTGTAGGGTTATAAAACCTCCATTGCTCTCTGTTTCTCACCTATGGACGCAGTGGCGTGCCCAGGGTTTTATTTCGGGGGGGGCGGTCTCGGGGGGTACATACTAACCCTGAGGGGGTGTCTGGGGGGCGAGAGCCCCCCAGCGGGGTCAAGGGGCAGAGCCCCTTGTCAGGGGGTCCGGGGGGCAGAATGCCCCCCGGGGGAAAAATTTTTAATTTAAGGCGCTAAAATACACTAAAAATTTTAATTCCAGATGATAATTAAAACAAAAATAAAGGTTTTTTTATTCCTATCCATTTAAAACATGTGTTTAAAACGTTAATAAAAGGTTAATAGTGTTTATAGTAGTTTTATTTAACATGTATACCTTAACTATTGAGCGGCAAAATGGATTCGAAATTGAAAAACTGAGATAACTTGTCAATATAAACTACCCGCAAAGCGGGGAAAATTTGGTTCTTTGACTATTAATATGCTTTTGGAAGGCATCAGGAAAGTTTCTGTATTAATATTTAAGAAAAAAAATTTTCTCTACCAAAATTCAAAAAACGTAAGGGTCCCCCCTTACGAAAAAATCCGGCTTCGCCGGATTTCGGGGGGGGGGGGCGGCCGCCCTCCCCGCCCCCCCTGGGCACGCCACTGTATGGACGTGGAGTGTTACTGCAGCTAAACCTAACAGGGAAGGGAACATAACGTTCTCTGGACGTTATACTGTAAGCACTGAATAGAATGCATTCATTTAGTTAGAATAGAAATAAATACTGGACGGACACCTGACCTTTACTTTGGTTATTAGCAGAAATATTTGCACTTGAAAAAACTAGAGTGCGATTTATAAACATATTTAGCTAAGCAATTAAATTATATAACATTTTTGTACTTAATAGAAACAAGAAAAACCCACCCCGCCTACCATAGGTGGACAGCCTCCCGGATTTGGGGGGGGTATACCCGAACCCCGAAATTTGGGGAGGGTGTCCCAAAAATTTGTTATGGGGTATACCTCAAATACCCCATTTTTAACGTTTTTAGTACTATGACGCCTCTAATTTTAGGGGGAGGGGGTGTCGGCTATATATAGTCGGGATTTTTGGGGGTATACCTCCCTCCCAACCCCCTCCCCCTGCCCACCTATGCCACCTACATACAACCCTTCTGATAACCCTTGAAAAGTGTAATACTAATGTGCTCTGTCTGTGCGCACATTTCACATTTATATTTTATAATATAATGATAACCCAGCTTTACATATCCCCTTTACGTTAATAGTGTGGCGTTCATATATTTTTAGTAACACACTGCAGTTTTCTGTTGGATTTATTTAGTGAAAATCTGGCCAAATAAAAATGAATTTTTCCATGCGCAATCGTCTAGCACATAAATATAGTGCCTGTCACCACATGAAGTCGGTCTGAAACACATTGTATTGTAGTCTTTTTATAGAAACAGCAAAATACACATGAAAATCGAACGTTTAATTTATGAACAAAACGTTATAACGTTTAATCTACACGAAATATTTGGTTTTATGCAACCGTAAAAGGTTACAGAATTATATTATAATATACCTTTAACTACTTTTAGCAATTAAGTGTATAATTGTTAAAAGTAGATTTAGCTAAAAGCTGTCTGTATAGATATGGCTTATTCGACAACTGGATGCACGATGAACTAAACTAAAATAACGTATTAAAATTTAACAACAAACTCCTGCTAAGGCTCACCTTCAAAAGAGTCCCGGCACAAAAGAGTCCTGAAAAAAATCGCAGCTGGCACAAAAGAGTCCTGGCACAAAAGGGTCCCGGCACAAAAGAGTCCTGGAGAAAATGCGTTTATGCGCCCAAGCGCTGCGAGCGCTAAGGTCGGCACAAAAGAGTCCTGGCATAAAATCAAATTTTCAAAGCTCTCATACAATGTTCACACCTCAGGTGTCTTCCAGCTTATGACGTATTGTAACACCGTGCTACACTGACACAATAAGTCAAAAGCTTCGTAAAATACTCGTAACTGTGACTCTTTTTATATCTTACCACACAAATAATCTAAACAAAATGAGTAAGAGTCACGTTGATTTTATAATGATTGTGACTCTTTGTGTTAAAGTAACGACGAACAATTAATTTAAAAGATTTTTAGCTAAAATTTTTTTTTAAAGTTGCTATTTTTTTCTTGGGAAAACAAATCTTAATCCAATAATTACGGTTTTCAATCCTTTCATTAGCGGGCTGGAGAAAAATTACCCAGATTTTTTAATGTGGTTAAAAACCCAGATAGTTATTCAGATTTTTTAATGTGGTTTTACGTTTTTTGTACCTAAAGAACATTTCTATGTATTATCTCCTATGTGATAACGTTTGCGTTAGACTTTAAAAGAATTTAAAAAGTTTCTGTAAATTTAAAAATTTTTCTTTGAAAGACCGCTAATATTTTAAAGAAAACTTAAAACCTGGGGCATTTTCATAAAATTATACGCTTAATTTATTATGTGCAGTAGTTGCGTTAAAGAGTCATTATTGACTAAACAAATAAGTTTTAATCAAATACAAAACCAATAATTAATCACCAACATTTTTATTGTAAATAAATAATAAAGCGTTTCAGTAAAAAATTTGTATTTAACATTTTTAAATCGCTTTGTTATTTTTCCCTGGAAAATTTTTAGAGTTTAGTGAATATTTACCTTACTTACTGCGTATTTTATGGTGTTATCTATTTCATTTAAAGTTGTGCTCAATAGTTTTGCTCTTCTGGTTTATTTATATGCATTGCATTATGATCAGAAGGATTTTAAATAAAACATTTAGCATTAGTAATTCGTGTATTTTGCGTAATTCAAATACCAAGTATTTAGTAAAAAGTTGACAAATATTTGGTTAAATAGCTGCCAACGCTACTCACTACGCAGACATGTGCACTGCCCCCCCCCCCGGGTTAAAACGGGGGGGGGCAACTTTTTTCAAACGGGGGGAAAGCAGGGGGTAAAGAAAAAAAAAGAGAAAAAAAGAAGGGAAAAAAGGGACAAAAAAGCGGAAATAAGGTAAAAATAGGTCTAAAATGGCTTAAAATACATTGAAATAGGCTAAAAACTGCAAAAAATTCGCGATGACGGCGTCATCATAGGTCAAAAATGGCGTCATATTTTTAGGGTACTTTTTCATTTTTTGGCGGGGGGGGGGGCAATAAAACGGGGGGGGGGGGGCAATAAAACGGGGGGGCATTTTCAGACCGTGCACAGGTCTGCACTACGCATGTAATAATAAAGCTACTATTTGGTAAAAAATTGCCAACTAGTTTGGAAAAATCAACCAAATATTTATTTAAAAAACACAAAATAATTAAATTAAAAAAAATACTAAATAGTTGGTGAAAAAGTACAGAAACCTGTATTGGTCCAGAGGTATAATCATATTTGGTTGTTTGTTACTCGTTATTTGGTTAAAAATCACCAAATGGGCGGAGAGAGTGTCTTTTTGTGTTTGTTTTTTTAATGTGTAATTGTGCGCAATGGCACGCAAAAAGTCCCAGTGGTCTGGTCATCTTGTCGTCTGACATCTGGTCGTCCTTACAACTATGATTAAAACACTTGTTTGATAAAAATTGTAATATTTTAACTATTAACAAAAAATTTATGCCAACTAAAATCATTATTTAGACATGATTTTGTTTGACACTCAATTATGACAAAAACACTAATTCAATATTATGATTTATACCCAAATACAACAATGATTTTTTTCTTATTTTTTAAACGCTTTACAAAGCTTTAAGCGTTTTAATAACTAAATAATAAAAATACTTTAAAACATTAATTTTTTACCCTCGAAATTCTTCACACAACCTCTTAAAAGGCTAATTAAAAAAACAAATAAAAAACTGGAAGACAGCTAAGGTGTGAACATTGTATGTTAGCTGTGAAAAATTGATTTTATGCCAGGACTCTTTTGTGCCGACCTCAGCGCTTGCAGCGCTTAGGCATATGAACGCATTTTCTCCAGTACTCTTTTGTGCCAGGACTCTTTTGTGCCAGCTGCGATTTTTTTCAGGACTCTTTTGTGCCGGACCCTCCTGCTAATGTTTTGATAAGGATTGCGTGATTTGGTAAAATATTATTTTTTTCAAAAAAGCGAATCATAAAAAAATAAAATACACAAAAATGATGTAAAGAGAAAAATCGTGGAAAATTTTCTAACCAAATCAAAATAAAAAAATACAATGAAAATAGGTCGGCGAAAAAGAGTCAAACAACAATGCCAATGCCAAATATGATTCGTTTTCAAGCAAAAATGATGGCGAAAGGTAGCAGAACCTTAAATAAAGCGTAGGGAGGATATCAATCATAGGTGGGCTGGAAAACCTTACGGATTTTCGGATGTATTTTTCAACTACCTGATTTTTAGTGTCTTTAGTACTAGGACCCTTTTTAATTTTAAAAGAACAGTTTGGGGATCTTTTGGGGTGTTCATGTAACCCCTTCAACTCCCTCCTTCTATCTACCTATAAAATCAATGCCTTTTGATTTTACTCATTTAATTTGCGTTTGGTCCTTCTTGTAAACTAGTATATGATTTGGCTAAACAGGGCTGTAGCCAGGATTTCAATTGAGGGGGGACTTTTTGGAAGGTGCTTTATAGGGGCCCACACGGAGGGTCTGGGGGCGGGAGCCCGCCAGTGGAGTCAAGGACCGGAGCCTCTTGTCGGGGGGGTCCGGGGGGGCAGAATGCCCCCCGGGGTGGAAAATTATTTAATTTTAAGCTTTTAAAAGGCACCAGGAAACCTAAATTTAAGTACTGAATCTTTATTTATTTTTTGCTGTTTATTTTAAATAAATACAACAAAATAAAATAGTTTTGTTTTAGGTACTTTATTACCAATACCAATTATTAAAAATCCAAAGAAAACCGCTTTTTTATACCAAAAAAGTGGTTGAATCGTGACTTCCTGCTCTTTGATACTGCCGCTTTTATGCAAATATTTTCACACAAAACAAAAATATAATATTTTTAAATTCACTGCACTAATGTTTTGAATTATAAACAATTCCTTTTTATAAATAAGAGCTTTCATGAACCTAAATCACTTTAAATAATGCATTTTAGATAGCTTTAATACATTACAGAGGGGGGGGGGGGGGGGGGGGGGGCGGGGGGGTTGGGGTTGTTTTTTTTTTGTTTTTTTTTGGGGTTTTTTTTGTTTTTTGTTGGCGTTTTTTTTTGTCTTTTTTTGGTTTTTGTGGGTTCCCTTTTAAAATTTTATCCCCCCCCTTTCCAATTCCTGTTCCTCTTTTGTGATTTGGAAAAAAAAAATTTTTTTCTAATTTTTTAAAAAAACTAAAGGGGGGACCCTTACAAAATTTTTTGCCTTCCCAGAATTTGAGGGGGGATTAATCCTCCAATTCCCCCTGGCTACGGCCCTGCGAAAAAGTTTTATGTATATATATATTCATAAAATTTATATAGCTTATAATTTAAATTTATATAATTTATATAACGTTAAAGTAATGTTGTTTGTTTAGACGTCGGTGGACAGCGGGCAAGGGGGTTCCGCGACGACGACGAGCCCCGTGGAGGAGCTCCTGCCCATTTACGACATCGAGATCCCGCAGGACATCGTGGGTCTCATCATCGGCAAAAAAGGCGCCACTATCAAAGACATACAGGAGAAGACCGGGGCCCATATGATGATCCGACACCATTACGACTACAAGGACGGACTCAAGATTTGCTCCATCGAAGGTAAGGCATAGTGGGGAACATAGGTGAGAAAGGGGGGGGCAGGGTGGGGTCCACCCCCCTAGCCTCGAAATTTTGAGACCCCCCTAGACAAAAATCTAGGCCCTCCTCCCTCCAAATTTCCGAATTTTTTACCCCTGACTCCCCTCTAGATTTTGAAATCTGACCCCCCCCCCTTTCCCTAGGGAAAATTTTAAGTACCTTTTTTATACTAAATTTACTTCCAAAAACGTGAATTTTCATCACATATTCATGCTTTTACACCCTTTTTATACATGAATATGGCTTTTAATTCAATAAAATGTAGTATTATCCTATAAAAAGAACAATTATTAAAGTTATTATGGTTTTAAAACTCTTTTGCTTTGGACACCGGACTCCACCTGACCCCTCCTCTAGATTTCAAAATTTCGCACCCCGGGTCGACCCCCTCAAAAAAACTAGGGGTGTCCGGACCCCCCTGGGACCCCCCTTCCTAGAATTCAAAATTCGATTTACCTACCCCGGGTAACCACCCCCTAGTTTCCCCGACCGTTCTCACCGATGGTGGGGAAGTTGGTTTATTTGGTGTAAAGCTGGATGCCAAGGCCGATGCGAACGGAACTACCTGCGCAACCATATATCATCAGACCTGTGCACGGTCTGAAAATGCCCCCCCCGTTTTATTGGAGGATTTGCCCCCCTTTTTATGGCCCCCCCCCCCCCCCCGCCAAAAAATGAAAAAGTACCCTAAAAATATGACGCCATTTTTGACCTATGATGACGCCATCATCGCGACTTTTTTG
>JASAMX010017970.1:0-28139 GCA_030248175.1 Microlaimidae sp. YZB2_3 | reverse complement strand
AGTATAAAAAAGGTACCTAAAATTTTCCCGACGGGGGAGGGGGGGGGGGTCAGATTTGAGAATCTCAAGGGGGTCAGGGGTAAAAAATTCGGAAATTTTGGGGGGAGGGGGGGGGGCCCCTAGATTAAAATTTTGAGGCTGGGGGGGGTGGACCCCCACCCTGCCCCCCCTTCTCACCTATGACCCGCCTCCCCAAAATCCAGGGAGGCTGCCCACCTATGCTTCAGATTTTTTTTTCTTCTACCTAATAAATATACTATTTAACCAGTATTACGGAATTGTGATTGCTTGTAACGTTTAGCCAGTTTTTTTATAGCCTGAATAAATGAACGTTTTATGAATTTTTAAAAAAGCACGAGATCAAAAAAAATTGTTTCATTATTTAAAATAAAAATAAGAATACTTACATTATCAGGTTCATTGATTTCTTTCCCACTTTGCCAAAGTTGTTTCGACAAATTTGTTCCAATCGTCAACCACAGACTGGGATACTCCTTAAAATGTATCTATTTATAATTCAAAAACCGCAAAAGTCAGCTAAAAATAACTTTAAAAAGAAAATTAAGAAAGGTATGTCAAAGCTTTTATTATTATTATTATTACTAAAATGGACCTACCAGTGAAAATTCGAGTAATCACTAAATTGTTGGGCCCTCGAAGACTAGCGTTTTGAAATATCCTAGCTAATTCCATTAGGTGCCCTCGGTTCGGTGAAGATATTTGGTTGCTAAAACATTTAAAAATAAAATTATGCCGCAAATAATAATAGAAGCTTGTTTTAAAATGCGCAAAAATCCACTGCCCTGCTCCTGCGTTTTTTATGGCAAATTTTTTGAAGCGGAGAAGGGGGGTCAAAAAAGGTAAAAAGGTAAAAACAAGGATAAAAAAAAGGAAAAAAAGAACAAAAAATGCAAAATTTAAGTAAAAATAGGGCAAAAATGGAGGGTTTTTTAGTAAGTACTTTTTCATTTTCGAAGGATGGGCACAGCCACTTATATTGCAAGTGGGCATTTCCAAACCGTCAACAAGTCTGAAAATCTATCCAACTAAACTGAACCCTAAAATGATCAGGGTTAAGGATGAGTCACGAGTCTCGGAGTCTCCAGCAAAATTTTGATACAACCAGCAAGGGCGTAGCCAGGGGGGTGGTTATGGGGGTTGTAACACCCCCCTCTTGGACTGGCGGAGGTAAAAATTTGAAGGTGCGAAAAGAACAATTTTAAAAAATTTTCTCGCGCTTCGCTCCGCTCAGCGCTCGACATTTATATACCTTTTTATAACTTTTAAGTGATGTTTCTAATGAATTTTAAAGACAATTTTTTAAAATTTTTTCACGCTGTCGCATGATTTTTAATATTATACCTTTTTAAGCCGACAATTTTTAACGTTTAACTTAAAAAACAAGCGCAAAAAATTTTACCCTTTTTTTATGTTTTTTAACGGTATTTTGAAAATTTCAGAATTCAACCCCTACAACCTCCCTTTCCGAAATCCTGCCTACAACCCTGCCAACCAACAAAAATTCTAACCTTTTTTAGTTTAAAGACAATCCATCCTAGTACTATGATTTGCATAGGTGCTGTATGATTTGAAAACAGCGAAGTTTAAAAGTATTCTCGCCTTTAAAAAAGAAAACGCGCAGTAATCTAAATTATTGTACTTCAGATCTGTGCACGCCCCCCCCGGGGGTTATAATGGGGGGTACAATTCCAAAACAGGGGGCACTGGGGGCAACTTTTTTAAAACAGGGGGTGCAATAAAACGGGGGGCAAGCAGAGGGAAAGAAAAAAAAAGAGAAAAAAGAAAGGAAAAGTGAAAAAAGGGACAAAAAAAGAAGCAAAAATAAGGTAAAAACAGGTCTAAAATGGCTTCAAATGTATTGAAATAGACTAAAAACTGCAAAAAATTCGCAATGATGGCGTCATAATAGGTAAAAAATGACGTCATAATTTTTGGGTACTTTTTTATTTTTCCGCGGGGGGGGGAAATAAAACGGGGGGGAGCAAATCCTCCAATAAAGAGGGGGGCATTTTCAAACCAGTCTGGTACTTACACTCTTCATTGTCGCTTTCGAAGAGAGTTTTTAAATATGATTTTTTTTTATTTTGGTATTGAAAATTGCTGTTGTTTTGTTGCATGGATGGCGTTGATGACAAAAATAATTTTTAGATTTTTTTATTCTCAATATAACCTGATAAAACAAACGTCATCAGAAAATCTTCGTCAGAAAATCTAAAATTTTCTTTTTCAGAAAATAACATTTGAAATATAGTCAAACAGGACCGCACTAAAGGACTCCATACTGAACTTTTAGCTTTTATTACAATTTTTGCTAAAAGCAATATTTTTAATTTATGTCTTAAACAAATAATATTTCATTACTTCTCACTATCTTCACTTTGTAATGAAGAAAGTAAAACACTCAAAAATTGGCACTCCACTAGAAGACTATGAATCAACAGGGATACTGCATTTTCTTCCACTTTACGTTCCTAAAAATTTTTAATTAAATTACCCGAGTTTGTGTTTATGAATATTTTAATAAAAGCAAAGAACGTATAATATTTTTTTGCTTTTCAAAATAAAAATCATTTTATTAGAGATTGTGATAAAACAAAAAAATTCTTTACGTAAAGTGATAAAACTTTGTAGAAATAGAAAGGTAACAAAAAACCTTAAATTTAATTTATTTACTTAATTCTACTTAATAATAAATAAAAAGGACCTAATTCCTTAAAGTTGAGTTAAGTCGACTTTAAGCCAACGAATCATTTATTGTGTAATTGCTAAAAATTTAGTATTTTTGTATACTTTGGAAATAAGGCTTTACAATTCTATGATTTCACAGTGTTGCCTTTTAACTCAAAATTCCCTCGCAGATTTGCCAGCGAGAAACTACACATATCGCACAAATTTTGCATTTTTCTTCCGAAAACAAAACAACAACTTAACAACAATAATAATAAAACAATAACACCGAACTCAGACCTCTATCGGGGGTACCGACGACCGTTTCTCCGAACTCTTCTTCCTTAGACTGTCGTGACCGGCGGAGGCGTGGCCTGTCTCGCCCTGGCCGTCCGCCGTTTTAGCGCCGTCTTGATTGGTCGACGATGAAGCCACGCCCTTCGTCTCCACGCCGCTATTGTACAAGATTGACGAGCTGGACGTGGCGACGGACTGTGATTGGTCGGCGCTGGCGGTGCTCGACTGTGATTGGCCGCTTTCTGCCTTGTCGGAGCCCGCCGCCGATTTTAATTGGCTGAACAGGACGCACGTGAAACACTGAACCACGGCGGTGTGCAAAAAGTTGTTCCAAGGGTAGCGGAAAATAAGGTCCTAAATAATTTAAGAAGACCCCCGTTGTATAATTACAGTCAGTATATAAAAATAATCGGGACTAAAACATATAATTAGGTGAGTATAAAATTTCGCTAACAGTACGATTTGCCAAAAAGCTTTTGCTAACGGTTTGCCAAAACGATTCCCTAGCAAAAATATCAAAATAGCATAGGATATCCCGATTTCATAATAAAAACTAAATTTTTGAACATACTAATAAAACAAACAAATTTAATAAAAAAACAAAATCAGCACGCGGAAAGCTTACAAAGATTAGACGGAGTGTGCCCTGGGTTCTGAAGGCGTTGAGTGTGGCTTCGTGATTGGTTCCCAACAGTAGCGCCATCAGTTTGATCACGGACAGGCGACCAGCGCCCAGCGGCTTTTCCAGCTTACCCATAGAAAGCAACATTGGCTTTACCTGAAATTTGTATGTTATTTTAAATTTTTTTTCCTCAATTTTGAAATAGAGTATTACGTAATTTAAAAGCTTACCAATAGAAATATACTCCCTCCCCTAAAAAAAAATCCCGACTATAGCCAACACCCCCCCTATAAAATTTGAGGGTATCCCGGACACCCCCATAGGTGTTTTTGGGGGGGGACAGAGGGGTGCACCCCCCCCCCTAGAGCCAAAATTTTGGACCCCCCCCTAGAAAAAATTCAGGGGCCCCCCCTCCCCCCCAAAGCTCGAGAGCGGTCCGGCCTGACCCCCCCTAGCGAGGCTGACCCCCCTCCCGACCAACTTGGAAGTATATTTTTTTATTTACTGTCAAAAACACGGGTTTTTAGTTAAAAACAGTGTTTAAATACACTTTTTAGGCCTAAATAGGCTGTTTTAATACATAAAATTCAATATTAGACCTAAAAACACTTAAATTATTGAGTTAAAAAAATTTTGCTAAAAAATTAGACCCCCCCCTGACCCCCCCCCCTAACGTTGAAATCTCGCACCCGGGGTCGACCCCCCCCTAAAAACCAGGGGGGTCCGGACCCCCCTGGACCCCCCCCTAAAAAATTTTGGCCTTCACCCGGGGGTGGACCCCCCCCTCCCCTAGCGGACCCGACCAAAAACACCTATGACACCCCCCCCCCCCCGCCAAAAAATGAAAAAGTACCCAAAAACTATGGCGCCATTTTTTACCTATTATAATGCCATCATCGCGAAATTTTGCAGTTTTTAGCCTATTTCAATGCATTTTACGCCATTTTGAGCCTATTTTTGTCTTATTTTCGCTTTTTTTTGTCCTTTTTGTCCTTTTTTCCTTCTTTTTTTCCCTTTTTTCCTACCTTTTTTTCTTGTCCCCTGCTTGCCTCCCCCGTTTCATTGCACCCCTGTTTCAAAGGTTGCCCCCGGTGCCCTGTTTTGGAATTGTACCCCATGACCCCCAGGGGGGCGTGCACAGATCTGAAGTACAATAATTTACATTACTGCGCGTTTTTTTTTAAAGGCGAGAATACTTTTAAACTTCGCTGTTTTCAAATCATACAGCACCTATGCAAATCATAGTACTAGGATGGATTGTCTTTAAACTAAAAAAGCGTTAGAGCGTTAAAAAAGGTTAGAATTTTTGTTGGTTGGCAGGGGCGTAGGCAGGATTTCGGAAAGGGAGGTTGTAGGGGGTTGTACTCCAAATTTTCAAAATACCGTTAAAAAACATAAAAAAAGGGTAAAATTTTTTGCGCTTGTTTTTTAAGTTAAACGTTAAAAATTGTCGGCTTAAAAAGGTATAATATTAAAAATCATGCGAAAGCGTGAAAAAATTTTCAAAAATTGTCTTTAAAATTCATTAGAAACATCACTTTAAAAGTTATAAAAACGTATATAAATGTCGAGCGCTGAGCGGAGCGAAGCGCAAGAAAAATTTTTAAAATTGTTCTTTTAGGACCCCTAAATTTTTACCTCCGCCAGTCCAAAATGGGGGGTTACAACCCCCATAACCCCCCTGGCTACGCCCTTGCTGGTTGTATCAAAATTTTGCTGGAGACTCCGAGACTCGTGACTCATCCTTAACCCTGATCATTTTAGGGTTCAGTTTAGTTGGATAGATTTTCAGACTTGTTGACGGTTTGGAAATGCCCACTTGCAATATAAGTGGCTGTGCCCATCCTTCGAAAATGAAAAAGTACTTACTAAAAAACCCTCCACTTTTGCCCTATTTTTACTTAAATTTTGCATTTTTTGTTCTTTTTTTCCTTTTTTTTATCCTTTTTTTTACCTTTTTACCTTTTTGACCCCCCTTCTCCGCTTCAAAAAATTTGCCATAAAAAACGCAGGAGCAGGGCAGTGGATTTTTGCGCATTTTAAAACAAGCTTCTATTATTATTTGCGGCATAATTTTATTTTTAAACGTTTTAGCAACCAAATATCTTCACCGAACCGAGGGCACCTAATGGAATTAGCTAGGATATTTCAAAACGCTAGTCTTCGAGGGCCCAACAATTTAGTGATTACTCGAATTTTCACTGGTAGGTCCATTTTAGTAATAATAATAATAATAAAAGCTTTGACATACCTTTCTTAATTTTCTTTTTAAAGTTATTTTTAGCTGACTTTTGCGGTTTTTGAATTATAAATAGATACATTTTAAGGAGTATCCCAGTCTGTGGTTGACGATTGGAACAAATTTGTCGAAACAACTTTGGCAAAGTGGGAAGAAATCAATGAACCTGATAATGTAAGTATTCTTATTTTTATTTTAAGTAATGGAACAATTTTTTTTGGTCTCGTGCTTTTTTAAAAATTCATAAAACGTTCATTTATTCAGGCTATAAAAAAACTGGCTAAACGTTACAAGCAATCACAATTCTGTAATACTGGTTAAATAGTATATGTATTAGGTAGAAGAAAAAAATCCGGCGTAAGCATAGGTGGGCAGCCTCCCGGATTTTGGGGAGGGGGTCATAGGTGAGAAAGGGGGGGGGGGGGGGCAGGAGGTCCACCCCCCCTAGCCTCAAAATTTTGGGGCCTTGCCCCCGCATCTAGGGGCCCCTCCCTCCCCCCAAAATTTCCGAATTTTTTACCCCTGACCCCCCTCTAGATTTTGAAATCTGACCCCCCCCTCCCCCCTCGGGAAAATTTTAGGTACCTTTTTTATACTAAATTTTCTTCCAAAAACGTGAATTTTCATAACATATTCATGCTTTTACATCCTTTTTATAAAAGGATGTAAAAAAAAATTTACCCCGGGTAACCACCCCCCCCCTAGCTTCCCCGGCCGTGCTCACCTATGGAGAGGGTATACCCGACCCCCGAAATTTGGGGGGTTGTCCCAAAAATTTTTTTAGGGGTATACCTCAAATACCCCATTTTTAGCGTTTTTAGTACTGGGACCTCCCAAATTTTAGTGGGGGGGGGGTGTCGGCTATAATCGGTATTTTTGGGGGTATATCTGCCTGTCCTGCTCACCTATGGGCGTAAGATGTGGTTTTTGAAAATTATGAATGTCATGCAAATTTTCGTTTTTCATTCTTCTCGCGTTGTCTTTAAAATTGTTTTTATTATCAATCGGCTTTTTCTATTTTTGGTGGCATTTTCAAAAGTGATATTCTTCGGTCATCGCATTGGGTCGCGTTTATTACAGTTTTTATATCGATTATTGTTATAATGTAGGTGGAACGATCAGAAGGGGGTTTGGAAGATTGGCCGGTGAATTTGGATAACGTGGTAGACGGATTAAAACGCGAAAGCGATGCTAAAACAGAAAGGACCGTCAATTTTGAAGCAGTAAGTGTTTTTTTTTTCTTTGCGTGAACTTTTTAAGATGATACAATATATCGGATATAGTCGCCTTATAAAACTTATGTGACAGTTCTGGTGATTACTTCGTCGTGGGATCTTTAATAACTTGCTGATGTGGATATAAAAAGACAGAGCATAGTATATAAATAAGTGCCTGCTTTTTATGTTCCGTCTAGAAAGTTTACTTTCAAAAAAAATGGAACAACATGTGGCTATATAACTTCAAAAAATTTCTTTATAGCATAATCTCTGAGAGCTTAAAAAGGCTTGAGAGCTTTGGGGGTTTAAAAAACTTTTTGAGGCTTATAAAATAACTACCAATTTCAGTAATGAGTTCTGAAAAATAAAGAATAATTTAAAGGAAGATGGTTTAACCATCCTAATTGACTTTATCATAAACACTTAAACTTTATATTTTAAAGTGTGTTTAATTCCTGATCGCGCACTTCCATAATATAGACTAGGACTACGTTTTTATCAATTTGTTTCGCTTGAATTCTAAGCGTATATTACAGACCTGTGCATATTTTAAAAATTATTTGTTACCCATCCAACTATAATCGTTGCGCTGTCATTTCGTGCTGTTTTTAACCCATATCGGAAAGGGAAAAAAATGCGCAAACAGATTTCACTGTTGCAAGCTATTTTTATTTGTCATAACTGTAACAGCACCGGACAGCCCCGTATCCCTTTTAACAAAGTTTTACTCCTCTCCTTACTTTCGATCTATTTATTCCATTTTGAAAAGACCCTTAGTTTTCAAATCTGTCACCCCTTTCTTCAGTGGCGTGCCCAGTATTTCATTTGGGGGGCGATCTGGGGGGTATATACTAACCCTGAAGGGGGTTTGAGGGACAGCAGCCCCCCAGAAATGGGGGGTCAGGGAAGCGAGAGGCCACCAGCGCGGTCAAGGGGTAGAGCCACTTGTCAGGGGGCTCCGGGGGGCAAAATGCCCCCTGGGGGAGAAAATTTTTAATTTAAGGCCCTAAAATACACTAGAAATTTTAATTCCAGATGATAATTAATACAAAATTTAAGGTTTTTTTATCCCTATACATTTAAAACATGTGTTTAAAACGTTAATAAAAGGTTAATAGTGTTTATAGTAGTTTTATTTAACATGTATGCCTTAACTATTGAACGGTATAATCGATTTGAAATCGAAAAAAAGATAAATTGTCAATTTAAACTACGCGCAAAGCGGGAAATATTTGGTTTTTTGACTATTAATATCATAGATGAGCACGGTCGGGGAAGCTAGGGGGGGGGGGGTGGGTTACCCGGGGTAAATCGAATTTTGAATTCTAGGAGGGGGGTCCCAGGGGGGTCCGAACCCCCCCTAGCTTTTTAGGGGGGGTCGACCCGGGGTGCGAAATTTTGAAATCTAGAGGGGGGTCAGGTGGGGTCCGGTGTCCAAAGCAAAACAGTTTTAAACCATAATAACTTTAATAATTGTTCTTTTTATAGAATAATACTACATTTTATTGAATAAAAAGCCATATTCATGTATAAAAAGGGTGTAAAAGCATGAATATGTGATGAAAATTCACGTTTTTGGAAAAAAAAATTAGTATAAAAAAGGTACCTAAAATTTTCCCGAGGGGGGAGGGGGGGTCAGATTTCAAAATCTAGAGGGGGGTCAGGGGTAAAAAATTCGAAAATTTTGGGGGAGGGGGGGGCCTAGATGTTCGTCTGGGGGGGGCCCCAAAATTTCGAGGCTAGGGGGGTGGACCCCACCCTGCCCCTCCCCTTCTCACCTATGATTAATATGCTTTTGGAAGACATCGCAAAAGTTTCTGTATTAATATTTAAGAAAAAAATTTCTCTCCCAAATTTCAAAAAACGTAAGGGCCCCCCTTACGAGAAAATCCGGTTTCACCGAATTTGGGGGTGAGGGGATGGCGGCCGCTTCCCCCCCCCGCCCCTGGGCACGCCACTGCCTCTCTTAATACTCTACTAGGGACAGTGCACAGATCTGCATATTAGTATTGTGAGTGCTTTGTTGTGTTTCTTCAGGCTTTTTCTGATTATCAGATGCAGACAATGACAGAAACGATGCCGGAAGGGTTCGGCTTTCCTCTGGACACATTCACTGCCAAGGATGATTCCACGGAGTAAGCTTATTATAAAATTTATTATTAAACTATGCTATTTTTAATTTTGTACTATATGTTAAATAAGTAAACCCATGAGCGTTAATGGGAACGAAGGGACAAAAAAAAGCGTAAAATAAGTAAAAATAGGTCTAAAATGGCTTAAAATACATTATTAAAGTAGGCTAAAAAATATTTTGCGGTGATAAGGTCAAAATAGGTCAAAAATGACGCCAAAATTTTTTCGGTACTTTTTCATTTTTGGACGAGGCGAGGGCACAGCCACTAATATTCTGGGGCATTTCTGGGGGGGCATTTTCAGACCGTGCACAGGTCTGAATGATTGTGTTACATGTTGCAAGATCACCCACCCGTTGACTTTATTTTGTAGTTTGCATTTATTTAAGTATCTTCGCATTTGTTTTGTATTTCTGAAACACAACAAGCGGAAGTTGTTAAATAATCCCTAAATTCTGAGAAAAGTGTTGGAATTTATTTCGGGGTGGAGTTGTGGAATTAGATTCTGGTTAAAACAATGTAGTATGTATATAGTTATTTAGAATAAAAAATTGGCTTACATACTCACTTATATTTTCCCCTCACGTTTTAGAACAGAAATTGTATCCGCCGCCATCAACCCTAAAATTGTCTATAGAGCTTGGAGATTTTTTTATTTTAGTTAAATTATGACGTAACTTTTGTTTAGATCGTTTACGGCTAAAACCACGACGTGTAAAGTGGATGAATTTCCGTCGGTTTTAGTAAGTATTTTTTAAGAAAAAATTGTTTTAATTTCCACATTTATTATGTTTACACGATAACAAGCAATCAGTCACCTAACCATGGTTAGCAGTGGCGTGCCCGGGGGGCGGCCGCCCCCCCCCCCCCCCCGCCCAAATCCGGCGAAGCCGGATTTTTTTGTAAGGGGGGACTTTTACGTTTTTTAAATTTTGGGAGAGAAAATTTTTTTCTTTAATCTTAATACAGAAACTTTCCTGATGCCTTCCAAAGGCATATTAATAGTCAAAAAAAAAATTTTCCCGCTACGCGGGTAGTTTAAATTGACAATTTATCTTAGTTTTTTGATTTAAAATCAATTATCACGTTCAGTAGTTAAGGCATACATGTTTAATAAAACTGCTATAAACACTATTATCCTTTTATTAACGTTTAAACACATGTTTTAAAATGTAGAGGTATAAAAAAACCTTAAAATTTGTAATAAGTATCATCTGGAATTAAAATTTTTATTGTATTTTAGCGCCTTAAATTCAAAATTTTTCTCCCCCGGGGGCATTCTGCCCCCCCCCGGACCCCCCTGACAAGGGGCTCTGCCCCTTGACCCCGTTGGGGGCCTCTCACCCCCTAGACCCCCCATATCTGGGGGGCTCCCGCGCCCAAGACCCCCTTCAGGGTTAGTTTTTACTCCCCCCCCCTCAGACCGCCCCCCCAAATGAAATCCTGGGCACGACACTGGGGCAGTGCACAGGTCTGGGGAACAAACATTATTAGTCAAAAAACTTTTTTACTATGTGTTTGGAGTTTTCTTTAGCTAAAAAAACAACAGTATAAAAAAATTTAGGCAATTTTTTGAATTTTTTAGGGTGGCTTGGAATAAAACTAAAAGCAAATCAAGGTCCTGAAAACTGGGGGGAAGCATCTATACACCCAGAGTAAATGAACGTACTCATCTGCTACCTCCTTAGTTTAGTTATTTTATAAGAAGTGGATTTTTCTTACACAAATTTTAGTTTTTTAAGCATTTGCGGTTCTGGTTTTTTATTTTCAAACATTTCGATGTTCATATCAAAACCCCAGTTCTACTTATTTTACAAAGGCGGGAGGGCAGGGCAGTGGCGTGCCCAGGGGGGGGGGGGGGGCGCCCCCCCCCCCCCCCCCTAAATCCGGCGAAGTCGTTTTTTTAAAATTTTTTTAAATTTTGAAAAAATTAAATTAAATTTTTCACGTTTTTTAAATTTTGGGAGAGAAAAATTTTTTTCTTTAATATTAATACAGAAACTTTCTTGATGCCTTCCAAAAGCATATTAATAGTCAAAAAACCAAAATTTTCCCGGTACGCGGGTAGTTTGAATTGACAATTTATCTTAGTTTCTCAATTTAAAACTACTATAACCCCTATTATCCTTTTATTAACGTTTAAACACATGTTTTAAATGTATAGGTATAAAAAAAACCTTAAAATTTGTAATAAGTATCGTCTGGAATTAAAATTTCTATTGTATTTTAGCGCCTTAAATTAAAAATTTTCTCCCCCGGGGGCATTCTGCCCCCCGGACCCCCTGACAAGGGGCTCTGCCCCTTGACCCCTCTGGGGGGCTCTCGCTCCCCAGACCCCCTTCAGGGTTAGTATTTACCCCCAGACCGCCCCCACCCCGAAATTAAATCCTGGGCACGTCACTGATGGTTAGCTAGTTTATTGATTTATTAGTAGAGTAGTGCATTTAATTTCGGCACTTTTTTGTTTTTCCAATGTAACTTTTCACTGTATGGCCTGATTTTCATGTTTGATAGCTCATTTTAAAGCTTTTACGATACTGCGTTGCGTCATAAAAGTTTCACTGTACGAATTTTGTTTTTTTACTTAATTAAATCAGTTTTTAAAAAAATGGAAAATTGCCGAAATTAAATGTATGCATTTAATTTCGGCACTTTACAAACAATTAATTGTTTCTCAGTCAAAAAATCATCATTTTCAAAAATTTAAAAGCCTATCATTATTTCCAGACAGTTTTCTTTAATTTAAGTTTCTACTTGTAGTTCAACGTGTCAAAAAGTTACAACTAAAATGCCAAATGGTATCAAAATGAGCAAAATTTGTAAAAAAGTGCATTTAATTTCGGCACTTTTTAAAAGGACCCCCTTAATCGAGTTTAAGTGCAGTGCTATGACCCCTACACATTTCAACGTTGTCTTAACTATTTACAACTACAATTTAACACCCGGTTACTTAATTCAACCCGTTTTTACCTACAGCAATATGTGTGCCGAAATTACACTATTTTATTTTATAACGATTGCTCACCACAGACGCAACGTAGAACCACGGGGACTAAGAAATTCCGAAAATAGACTAAAATTTTACCAGGACAGTTTAATTTTTAAACCAATTTATTGCGTAATGATGAAATGCCCATGTTCTAAAAACGAGTAACAATTTTATTTATTGTGAATCACTCAATTTCACAAGAAAATACCATAACATAACAAATAAAAAGCTCACGACAGTCATCTACATATAATTAGCTCTCTTTTGAGCTATCAAACGTCGTATTCCGTCCAGGATTACCAAAGATATAGTCCAAAATCAAAAATGCCCAATTTGGAAAAGTGCCGAAATTAAATGCACTACCCTATAATCTTTATTTTTGTTTTTTTATAAATTTGGAATTTTATTTTGTATTTTTTTTTATTTTTAGCCTCCTGGAGAAACAAACTTTGAAGACCTATGTAACGCAAAAATTAACTCATGGACTGGTGATCAAGACCCGTTTTCTTCAAAACGGTAAGAGTAGTTTAATAGCTATTTTTATACAAAAGCTGGAGGTGTAACATTTCTTATTTTGTCGTTTCTACAAAAAGAGGAGCCACAGTCATTATAAAATACACGTCAATCTGACTGAATCTGTAATTAATAGGACCCTGTTTGAAATATAAAATAAGTCACAGTCACACAGACCTGTGCACGGTCTGGAAATGCCCCCCCCCGTTTTATTGGAGGATTTGCCCCCCCACCGTTTTATTGCCCCTCCCCGCCAAAAAATGAAAAAGTACCCTAAAGTTATGACGTCATTTTTAACCTATGATGACGCCATCATCGCGAATTTTTTGCAGTTTTTAGCCTATTTCAATGTATTTTAAGCCATTTTAGACCTATTTTTACCTTATTTTCGCTTTTTTGTCCCTTTTTTCCCTTTTCCCTTCTTTTTTTCTCTTTTTTTTTGCCCCCCCCCCCCGTTTCAAAAAAATTGCCCCCCGCGCCCCCCCCCCCCCGTTTTGGCCGTGCCCCCCTCCCCGCGATAAACTACCGGGGAGGCGGCTTGCACAGGTCTGGTCACATATACGAATTGTGGCTCATTTTGTTCTAGTAACGACAATTTGCAAAATAAAATAAAAAAGCAAGCATTATACGTAAGGCCGATGTTACTTGGAGCTATCTACGTACCAAAAATACTATACATACATATATTATATACCACTGCGTCGAAAACTCTGACGACCACAAAAGTGCTCCAAAATTTTTTTCGTGGTTTTTTTCACCTACTGCGTCTGTGTTATTTAACTTTTTCTTAGAAAAATCTGTAAATAAAATTAACATTTTATTTTTTTATAAAATTACTTAATTCTATAATTAAATGAAATTAATTAAAATTTTGATATTAATTAAAAAATGTGATTTTGAAATTAACTATTATTAAATTTTAGCAGCGCAGGCTCTTCATCTTCGTCTGATCAGGAAACAGACATGGATGTTGATGGTAAGTAAAGTGTCTTTGCGAAGAGTGTAGTTTTAAATATTTGGACTTTATATTTTGTGGGAGGATTTTTGGAAAGCCGTTAGTTTTTGTTTGCTCAAAAAGGGATCTGGGGCAGTAGTCTGATGGCTAAGAGCCCCTAGCGGTTAAGAAACCCCTGTTCAGAGATGCCTCTTAGGGGTCGGATTTTTTTTTTTTTTTTATATGAGTTTTTAAAACGCAAAAGCTTTTTTTTTTAATTAAGCTGGGAATGCTGTATTAATTTAAAATAAAACAATATAGGTATAAAAATTTTTTAACGTTTTTTTTATTGGGGGTAAATTAGATTTTTAATCTCAAATAGTTTTTTTTCTGTTTATATGCCTATCACTAAACTTTAAAATAAATAAAACAAGATGATTTCAGCAATTTTTGAGGAATGATCATAATAATATTAAGTGAGTGTTGAGTAATTTTATTCAATAACAAAAATTTATTCCTGAAGTTTCAAAACCATGTCGGGGGATTTCAATGTAATTTACAAGATTTCAACGTACTTTACCTACTTACGTTGATGCAGTCAGGCACAAAGTGGGAACCTTGTGCTCCGGAAAGATTGAACGGTATTGGCCTTTCCTTCCCGGATGAATCCATTTCAGTCCGGTTAGAGTCGCTGCGTAGAAGCTCCGTCGTTGACTCAAAGAACACGAACCTTCCTGGCACAACTCAGATCCGGACATTGCAACCGCCTCAACTCGTTCAAATCCAGAATCAACAACTCTGTTAAAAATGAATGCCCCCACTGCAGGGGCAAACCACATGACGTAAAACACCTTTTCATTTGCCCTCAACATCATACATGGGCAAGTTGGTCCGGAGTGGGGAGGGTTAAACCCCAAATTAGGGGGGGGGTTAAAATCCGAGAAACGCAAAATACCCATATCGTTTTTTTCTGGAGTGCATTTTACCCATATCGTTTTTCGATTTTGAAGGAAAAATAGGTTAAAAACACTAATTTTAGGTCAAAAAGCCCTTTTTATTGCATTTTTGAGCTTTTTATTGCTTAAAACATTCATTTTGACCTCAAAACTTGAGTTTGGAGGCAGTTAGAAGTCGTTTTAAAGACATTTTTTTTCTTCATTTTTCCAAAATTGGGGGGAGGGTTAACTTTTTCTCCCCCCCCCCACTTCTGAGTGGGGGAGGGGGTTAAACCCCACTTCTCAGAATTTGGGGGGGTTAACCCCCCCCTCCCCCCAACCCCCCCCCCCCGTGCCCATGTATGCTCAACATCCAACGGCACTCAAAATAGAAGATCTTTGGGAAAGACCAGCGAAAGCGGTCAGGTTCCTCGAAGGGATAACCTGAAGCCCCGGGTATGAACAACAACTACAACAACAACTTACGCATAGGTGTCTGACCAGCCTGGACTGCCTGGACCGCCCCCCTCCTGAGGGTCGGTCCAGGGTACCCCTCCCCCCTAACGACCATTTTGGGCCCTCCCTCCCCCAAAAACCCCGCTCCAGAACGACCCCCCTCCTAACGCCGGTTTGCGACCCCCCCCCCTCTCTGTATTTTTTATTTTTTTGTTCGCATTTATAGCCTGGACTGCCTGGACCCGTCCCCCTCAGCACCCTTTTGGTCCAGGCTAGACCTTTTCAGCATGGACTGGTCCGGGCTGACCCCCCCTCCTGGCCTTACAAAACGGTCTGACCCCGGGGTCAAACCCCTCCCCCTAGACCTTAGGGGTCAGACACCTATGAACTTACGTTGAAATCTTGTACTTCTAAAGAAGAAACCCGACGTGGTTTCGAAACTTTAAGAATAATTTGTTATTATTAAAACAATTTGCTCAACAATAATACAACTAAATAATTTTAAAAAAAGCAAAAGGGGACCATTGCAAAATTTTAGGTTTTCCAGAATTTGAGGGATTAGTACCCCGGATCCATCTGCATGAGCAAGTTGCCCAGGAATGAGAGGGAGGGTAAACTCGGATTTAAGGGAGCGGATTAAAATCAAAGGAACGTACTTTATTCGTATTTTGTTTGTTTTTTTTTTTGGGATGTTTTTTGGCGGTCGTGTGTTTCGATTTTGGCTATAAAAATTTTAGGTCAAAAAGCCCTATTCATTCAATGCATTTTTGAACCTCATTTGAAGTTCAAAACTTAAGTTCAGAAGTAGGTAGTTAAAAAACACTTTAAAGGAATTTTTTCTTCGTTTTTCTCAGAAATTGGAAAAGGGGGTTAAACTTTTTCAGAATTTGAGAGGTTAATCCGTCTCCCCCTCCCCCCGTTCCCTGTATAGGCACCTTGCACTGGAACTCGGTTTATACATGAAGTATGTTATACACATAAGCGTCACCATAATGGATAATTAATTACCGTATCTCCTACTTATCTTTCGTAGTGAAATATCGCATCGGCAGTCAGCAGTGACGAAAATCGTCCGAGTTGACTGGAAAAGAGGTAGAGCTGTTGACCATTTCCATTGCTGGATCTGGGAAAGAAACAATAGTAGCTTCATACAAAGCTATAGGGCGACTCATCCTCAACTACGGAACACCAATATGGTCACCAAACCTTTCTAAATCCCACTACCAGAAACTCCAATCAACACAAAACTCAGCCCTCAGGATAGCAACCGGTTGCCACAAAATGGCCTCACTAGATCATCTTCATCAAGAAACTAAAGTACTACCAATTGAAAATCACACATCTCTTCTTGCAACACAATTTCTTGCCAAGACTATGCAACAGACTCACCCATCCAACAAAATCACAGCAAACAAATCTAGGCCAAGAGAAATGAAACACACCCTCCAATCAAAATATGGCCCCATAGCAGAAAGTTTCTTCAATCCAACTCTCACCGAAAAAGCCATCCGAACTAACATTCACACCTATTTCATAAAAGAATCTATATCTCAACTCCAACCCAATCCTCTACTAAAGAGCAAACCCCCTAAAATACACCAAAGCGAACAACACCTTCCAAGAAAATTAAGAACACTCCTGTCACAACTAAGATCCGGATTTTGTCATCATCTAAATTCATACAAATCAAGAAGAAACCCTCTAATCAAAAATGAATGCCCAAAATGCCACCAGAAACCTCACGATGTCCACCACATTTTCAACTGCACCAAAAATCCTACCACACTTAAAGTAGAAGACCTATGGTTACAACCCGCAAAGGCAGCAGCTTTTCTGGAGGAAATAAAATGAAAAAGACTGGCTATGCTAACTAACTATCTTTTGTAGTATGCAGGTCAACCGATCGAAAGCGCGCGAAATTTCAATCGGTTGATCTGCGTACTACGAAAGATAAGTAGGAGATACGGTAATTATCCATTATGGTGACACTTATGTGTATTGCATACTTCATGTATAAACCGAGTTCCAGTGCAAGGTGCCTATAGTAGGAGCCATAAGTGGGCAGCCTCCCGGATTTTCAGGGGTATACCCGACCCCTGAAACTTGGGGGGTTGGGGTGTCCCAAAAATTTTTTTTGAGGGAAAACCTTAAATACCCAATTTTTAGCGTTTTTAGTACTGGGACCCCCCCCCCCCAATTTAGGGAGAGGGTGTCCGGGATGCCGAAAGCCAAAACCTACCCCAAAAATGATAGGGGAGGGATTAAGTTAGGTATTGCTTAGCTTAGGTTTTGCTTAGGCTGAGGCTTAGCTTAGATTTTGCTTAGGCTTAGAGGTTTTGCTTAGGCTTGGACTTAGCTTAGGTTTTGGTTAGGCTTAGGTTTCGCTTAGGCTTTATGCTTGAGTTTGCTCAGATTTAAGTTTTGCCAAGGCTTCGCTTAAGCTTAGCTTAGATTTTGCTTATGCTTAGCTTAGGTTTTGCTTAGGATAACCCCCTTCCTCAACTATCCCCTCTGCCCACCTATTATAGGCACGTATTTGTTTACTTTGTCAACGTGAATATTGACCGCCTAATGTGAAAAAAGTAGATTATAGTAAAATTTTTAAAGTTTATCACCTAATGTAAAAAAAAAATATGTTTACTACGATGGGCGTAGCCAGGATTTCGGAAAGGGAAGGTCCAACCCATTTATGTTTTTGGGTGAGGGGACAGAGGGGTCCACTCCACCCCCCACCCAGAGTGAAAATTTTGGACCCCCCAAAAAAAAATCCAGCCCCCCCCTTCCCCCCAAAGCTCAAGTGCGGTCCGGCCTGACCGCCCATAGCGAGGCTGACCCCCCTCTCCCCTCCCGACCAATTTAGAAGTATAATTTTTGATTTACTGTCAAAAACACGTTTTTTTTATTTAAAAACAGTGTTTAAATACACTTTTTAGGCCTAAATATATAAAATTCAATATAAGACCTAAAAACAGTTATTATAAACACCTAAAAACACAAGTTATTGAAAAAACTTTGTTAAAAAATCGGACCCCCCTGACCCCCCTAAATTTGAAATCTCGCACCCGGCGAAGCGCGAGAAAAATTAAAAAAAATAACCGTTCTAGACCCCAAAATTTTTATCCTTGGCGACCTAAAGGCGGGGTCTAACCCCAAATTTTTCCCTTTGCCGACCCAAAGGAGGAAAGGTTTAGACCCCCTAAACAGACTGCCTCCTGGCTACGCCCATGATTTACCACCCATTGTGAAAAAAGTGAATTATAATAAAAAGATTGATGTTTTCAGACCCTTTCGCTGCGAAAACGTCCGGCTCCGGTGGCGGGAGTACGGAAGAGAGCGGTTGGGCTGATTTCGGCTCTTTCGCCGCAGCCTCCCATCCGATAGTTGGGGCATCAGGTGGGGGCGGGAGCGGAGGTGGGGATCCGTTCTCGGACCCCTTCCGGAGCAGCTCCCCGGTCAGCCAGGGACTGGCCGTCTCAACGGGGTTCGACAATTGGACGGCGGCATTCGACGCGATGTCCAGCCCAAAAAAGAAGGAAGCGTGAGTTTTATTTGAACTTAATAAACCTTAGTAAACGTTTTTAATAAAAACTTTATCCTCCAAGAACGCGATATTTGGTGTTTTAGTACTGGGGGAGGCTACAAATAATAGAAGAAAATCGACAAGGGAGCAAAGGTTGAACGCTTATAACTTTACGTTTAAATATATTTTTAGCGGTTTTAGTACTGGGACCCCTCTGCCCCTATAGTCCGTACCCCTCTAGCTTCTTAAGGGGGTTGATCATAGATAAGCATAGGGGGAGGGTAGGATGGGATCCTGTCCACGGTCCACCCCTCCTTCCGTTTCAAAATTTTGGACCTCCCCTTGGAAAAAAATCTAGGCCCCCTTTCTCTCAAAGTTTTTGTTATTTTGACAGCCCGCCCCTATGAAATTCATAATCCACCTCCCCCCATACATGGGCACGGGGGGGTTAACCCCCCCAATTCTGAGAAGGGGGGTTTAACCCCCCCCCCACTCAGAAGTGGGGGAGAGAAAAAGTTAACCCCCCCCCCCAATTTTGGAAAAATGAAGAAAAAAATGTCTTTAAAATGAGTTTTCACTGCCTCCAAACTTAAGTTTTGAGGTCAAAATGAATGTTTTAAGCAATAAAAAGCTCAAAAATGCAATAAAAAGGGCTTTTTGGCCTAAAATTAGCGTTTTCTACCTATTTTTCCTTCAAAATCGAAAAACGATATGGATAAAATGCACTCCAGAAAAAAACGATATGGGTATTTTGCGTTTCTCGGATTTTAACCCCCCCTAATTTGGGGTTTAACTCCCCCCCACTCCGGACCAACTTGCCCATGTATGCGCCCCCCCCCCCTTCCGTTCCAAATTTTGATTTGAATAGGATTTGAAAAGGCTAAAACACTTAAATTAATGATTTAAAATAACGTTGTTTAGAAACCGGGGCCATATACCCGGGGTAGCCACCCCCATAGTTTACCGGTCCATGCTTATCTATAGGGTCGACCCGGGGTAAACCATACATGGGAACAGAGGGGGTTAACTCCCCCAAATTCTGAGAAGGGGGTATAACCCCCCCCCTCACTCAGAAGTGGGTGAGAGAAATAGTTAACCCCCCAATTTTGGAAAAACGTGGACAAAAATGTCTTTAAAATGACTTCTAACTGCCTCCAAACTTAAGTTTTGAGGTCAAAATGAATGTTTTAAACAGTAAAAAGCTCAAAAATGCAATAAAAAGGCCTTTTTTTTCTAAAGTCAGCGTTTTTTACCTATTTTTTCTTTGAAATCGAAAAACGATATGAGTATAATGCACTCCAGAAAAAAACGATTTATGGGTATTTTGCGTTTCTCGGATTTTAACCCCCCTAATTTGGGGTTTAACCAGCCCCCCACTCCGGACCAACTTGCCCATGTATGGGGTAAACCAATTTGAAATCCAGAGGAAGGTTAGAAAGGATGGGTCTGGTTTCCTAACAAATCCATTTTAATCATTTATTTCAGTTTTTTAGCACTAATATAGATTTTTTAACGTACCGTTTTTTACTACAAAAACGTGTTTGTGACAGTAAATTTTGACCTAAACTTATACCCAAAATTTTGTTCAGAAATGGAAGAGGCAGTCCATTTAGAACTTCAGAGAGGGATAGGGTATCAAAATTCAAAAATTTAGGTGGTTGGGGAACTTTAGATTTTTTAGAAAGGAGGTCCGAAATTTTGAGGTAAGCGAGGTGTGGGGTGGACTTCATCTTACCCCTCCCCCTTATGCTCATTTATGATTCTGAGAAGAAGGTTTAACCCTCAACTCAGAAGTTAGGGGGAGGGGTATAAAAGGGTAACTCCCCCAATTTTGAAAAAAAAATTAATAAAAAATATCTTCAAAATGACTTCTAAGTACCTCCAACAAACTTAAGTTTTGAGGTCAAAATTAGTGTTTTAAGCAAAATGCTAAAAAATGCTGCAAAAAGCGCTTTTTGACCTATATTTAGGGATTTTTTTACGTATTTTCCTTCAAAATCAAAAAAAAAACTGTGGGTAAAATGCGCTCCAGAAAAAACAACGATAAGGGTAAAATGCGTTTCTCGGATTTTAACCGGGTTTAATCCCCCCTTACACTTCAAGAACAACTTGCCCATGTATTATGCCTTTGACCTTGACATTAGGGGTTTCTAATACAAAAAATAGGTTTTCGTGAGAATATCCTTTTAAAATTATTGGCCTATCCTGACGGCCTAAGTTTTTTGATCCAATCCGTTCTAAGCCTATGATTGAAGTTTCTAAAGTTTTTAGATTTTTAGATCTAAATTCCCAATCCCACTCCACCAGCATTTTCATCTTTGGGTGTCCTATACTTTTATTGCTAATAAAACCCTTTATAGGTCGCCAGCGAACAACGTGTTCAAAACCAACGCTCAAAAACAAGCATCGCCGGGCGTGAAGGGACCGGTCTAACGTTCACCGTTACTCATCATGATATTTTTACTGTAGTTTGGCATTTTGGGAGTATTCTATATATGTCGATTAATATTTTTAAAGTTTTGTATAGAATAACCTATCTCGAGTGGCTGTGTAATCTATTGATTTTCCAATTCGAATTAGAATGTCTCAGGGCAAGGACAAATCAAGCGTAAAACACTGAGTAATTTCAACGTTTATTTATGATCTTTGAATCACGTTTTGACAATTTTAAATGTTTTATGATTAAAAACAATCTTTAAAAAAATATATTAGAATAAAATAGTTCGTATAAAGTAAAATTAAACTATAGTAAAAAAATGACCTGGAGTGAAAAAAAATTTTGGGGAGCAAATTTGGCGATCAAAGTCCATAAACAAAAGTTTTATTTGTATAGCTAATATTAAAATTAATTATCTTTCGAGTTAATTAAACTTACAATTCGTTAGCAGTATAATGCGGCTTAAATTAAGGCGGAGCTTTAAGTTCTGGAAATAAAACTGTTTAAAACCTTAGTTACACTATGCTACACTAATCAGTATGGCCCACAGATAGCCTGCTCTAAAACCAATCGAGATTGGAAAACAGTACAATTATCTTATTAGGCTATTCCTTGTTTGTTATAGAAAATTATTATAACCATAAAACACAAAATACATTTCCTGGATTATTTTGTGCAATACAACGTATGTACAAAGCTACAGTCACAACGGTAACAACTTAAAAGATTACATCTCGCGAATGGAAGGATATAATTAATATCGAGTGCGTCCTGCAAAAAATGTCAGACCTATTATTTTTACTTTTAAACACTTGGATCTGGATGGATTAAAGCCCAAGCTCAGTTTTAAAAGATTCCGATTTTGAGAGACACAGACAAGCACGTTTACAAACGTCCGCTTTTTATGAAAGCACATAACGCGATATTTCAATGAAGTTGCACTTGCATCAAGTTTATTATTACGACTGCTAAGTCCAGAAAATTGGAATTTAGTGTATAATTCAAGAATAAAGCAAAGAATCAATGTATCACTGTTATGTAAATTTATTTCCTATCTGTGCATCCTGTGGAAAAATTTTACTTCAGTAAAGGGAGGTTGCGTACTGCGGGAGGACCTATAATTATAATGCTTCGCTTTGCTAGATATAGTAAAGTTAATGTACCAAATTATTGATTTGTTTTGTTGTTTTTGCTAATAATTGTTGAAAAAAGTATAAAATTAATGAATTAAAAATAAATTTGTATAATACATTAAGGCATTTTTATTATTTATAAAAAATATTATCAAAATTTAGTAGAGATTTAGTAGTGATGGTAATAATACAATACTCTATTAATTTTTTTTGTTTTATCAAATTTATAGTATTCATTAGTTTAAGCATAACTGTAACTTAATTAGTTTAAGCATAACTTAATTTTTGTCCTGATCTTTTTAAGAATAAAATAATTTTATTAATATATTTTTAACTTCTACACATTTTATATTAGTTTCTATAACTGCCGATAATGACTGAAAATTGCTTACAATAACATTCTGTCACTCGATTGTAAATACAATAAGCATTTTTTAGTTATTAAACCATTTTAGGTTTAAACTCCCGCTTTCAGCATGCTTAATTAAAATATCAATTATTTTGAGCTTTATTTTTGTCTTTTTTATCTTAATATTTTTATAAGCTCAACAACTTAACAATACATTATTTTGGTTAAAAATTCCACATATTGGATTGGAAATATTATTTTTTTAAATTTGTTGAAAAAAGTAAGCGTTTTACAATGTAGATACAACCCCACCTTCTTCAAAGAAACAGTTAAGCTTAAAGTCAAAATCGTAATGTCCCTTCTATTTATTTAACAAGTATTACGAGTTTATATGTATGGTTTAGACTTCGTAATTTTTTTTTGTAAAATTGTTGGTGTTTGTTATTTTAGTTTTTTGTGTACTGCCTGTTTTTTGTTTACGTATGTTTTTTTCTAATCTTTCTTGGAAGCTGAGGTAAATTATGGGACTTTATTTTTGTAATTTGTTTGGTGTAAATATTAATTATTTTTGTATTACTTATAAAATTCACAGATATATCAGAATTAAAACAACAAAATGGGTTAAAACATGGAAAGAAATGTGTTTGCGTACGTTGTGTTGCCTGGTGTTGTGTTGTGGTTTGAGTAATGAATTTTTGATAATGAATATGTTTTGATCGTTTCAACAAATAAAATAAAGATAAAGATTGGATAAAGGAATATGAAACGGTGTGTAAAGCAGTGTGACCTATTTCGTGTAAACTGATTATTTTTCCAGCGAACTTTCAGATTTTATATCTTTTTTTTATTCACTCCATTATGGAAAAAATTTTTAGTTTGCTTAGGTGTACATAAGATTTACATCCCGTATTTAATATTATACGTGTATATAGAGTATATCATGTTATTAGATTTGTTAAATATTGTAAATAAAGACTAAAATAAAAATATATGTGGTTGAAATCGCTCAATAAACACAAATAAAGATGTACAGTAGATTTAATTGTGCAATTAATTTCGTTGGACAAGCAGTAATTTAGTTTTGTTAATAATGATAAACGGTTTTTGTCATTATTTGTGACGTACATTTTATTATTTGCTGCAGACGGGTGGTATTCCAACTGGAAGCAGGCATGCTTACTAGAATTAAATTTAATTCTAGTATAGTATAGTATAGTATAAGACCCGCGATTCTAATTCTAGTATAGTATAGTATAGATTTTTAAATTTTCTTACTAGTAACGTTACCAGTAAGACCAGGTATACTGGAATTAAAAAATAATGATTTGTTTATACATTGATCTAATCACACAGCATTGTTGCATGTTCTTTAGTTTAATGAAATGTCAATTTAAAAAATCATACTCACAGCAATCTTTGACAAGCGCGAAATCGCCACTTTTTCAATTAGAAGGTTATATTTGTATGTGTAAAAAACAACTATAAATTTGAAAAAGTGGCGATTCCGCGCTTGTCAAAGATTGCTGTGAGTATGATTTTTTAAATTGACATTTCATCAAACTTAAAAAACATGCAACAATGCGGTGTGATTAGATCAATATATAAACAAATCATTATCATATGGTAGAAATTTTTATTTAGTGAGCAAGTGGCCAAACCAAATGCGAATTTCCTATAGTCCACATAATGTCCATCTCAGCCTAGTCCACATCTTTTCTGTCTAAACATACGCCCGGGGAAAAATCGCCCCTTTTTCCTGCTCTATTCTTAGAGCATTTTTCAAGGCTAGTCTACCACTTTTTTTGAATTAAATTTAAAAAATAGCCTAATAAACTAAAGTTTTAGCTGCGCAATGACATATGTTTATAACCATTCCGTTGCCGAGATATACTTTTTTAAAATTAAAAATAAGAAGAAGAAGATGAATTTAAATTACAAAATTTACCAACGTTGTTTAATTATAGTTAGTGCGGTGCAGTTGTGCTCCAGACAAAGTTTACCTACGTTCTCTAAATATAGTTGGCGCGATGCCGTGCGCCAAATAAGAAGATGATGAACATGAATTACAAAATTTACTCACGTTCTCTAAGTATAGTGCGCGCGGTGCCGTGGGTTAAATTGCAGTGTGGCACCCCGCACCACCGATGATTACCGGCGCGTGGCGTTCCCGCGCCACCGACGCTTATTATTATTTTTTAATAAATAAAACTTTTAATTAATTTTGTCATCACCAGTAATGCAAGAATTAAAAAAAGTACTCTGTTGTTTTTGCCGTTTTCCGCGCGGTTGAAGCAGATGGCGCTGGGAACTGGTTCCGTTTCTGCCACTAATTAAACCCGGTCTGCTTTTTTTGTGCGGTTTCTATGAGGGGATGTTGGTTGTCTGCTCTGTACAATCCTTATTGTTGCCAAAAGGCTGTTATTGTGCGGTTGGGAGTTTTCATTTGTCTATTTTTCAAATTTTTTATTTTGATCAATAAATCGATAACAAGGACCTAAATGAAAAAAAGTGCTTCCTAAGAAAGTTGCGTAATTCTTTCTTCTTTCTAATGAGCCCATGTTTATTGTTGATCAATCAGTAACGAATGAGGAATATCGCTTTTCTCCTAAGCCTAAGCCTAAGCCCACGTTCTCTAATAATGGTTGGCGCGGCGCCACGGGGCTAAATCGCTCCGTGGCGCTCCCGCGCCACCCATGATTAGCAGTATACTTTTGTTTAAAGCAATATTATACTTAATCGCAAACCATTTATGTTACTTTAAAAAATGCTTTACAAATAGAGCAAACCTAACCATTTATGTTACTTTTAAAGAATGCTTTACAAATAGAGCAGGAGTGAAAGTACTTTTATACAGGTAGTATGTTTTGATCAGTAAAGCAAAACGTGGTAAAGAAAGTAAAATCAAAACTGTACAATTAACAAAATTATTTTATAATAACGAAATTTCTTTATATTAAGATATTTTAAATTAAATATGTTGGTACCTAATTGGCGAAATTTAACCGCAAAAGTTAATAATAGTCTTAAATGTTATTTTGAAGAAGCAATTTTACTCGAATTTCATTTACACACCACTATTCAACATTTTTAAGTTTAAACATAAAAAGGGTTAAAACGCACCTTTTTATTTTAAAATATAAGAGCATTTTTAAAATTTTATTATCAATTTTTATCGCAAAATAAGGTGGCAAAAATAGATAACAACGTAGTTACCTTATCTTTTTAAGGGACCCCCTATTTTAGTGTTTTGATTAAATTGCAAAATAACCACAGTGCTTTATCTCTTTAGTATTACTGAAAAATAAAAATTATGAGATAATTTAACAAAATAAAATCTGTTAGAACATAACTGGCAAATTTTTTTTTAAACTTCAGATTTTGAAAAAATAGTTTTCCTCATATTTGTAATATAATAGGAGAAGATCTTGTAAAAGCACAAAATAAACAAATCCTTTAGTTCAGGAATTTATTTATATATAGTTTTGTATTACTAAGCTTATTATTTTTTAGACATAGCAAGCGTGTTTCATCTTTACATGCTCAATTTAACGGTCAGCAGATCTGTCCATTTGCTTTCTAATTTTTTAGCTGCTAATGTCAATAAATTTATCAAATTTCTTGTTAAAAACAGTGCTCTCCAACTCCAATCGATTAAAAAAAATTAGTTATGTTCCTACCCTTTAATATATAGCAATCGGTAACTTCAGCTATTTAAAGCGTAGGGAATTTTGGAGGTATGCCTCTTAAATGAGCGTTTTAAAGCTTATTTAAGTTTGAAATATGTTAAATTATTTTATTGGCAATTTAAGGATTATTTTCTTGTTTTTAACTGTTTTGAAGAAAAAAAAATAAAATTTTTTTTGACACAATCATCTATGAAAATCAGGGTTTTGCCAAAAATTAGTTTTTGTAATATTGCGAAATTTTTTAGTATCTTACAAACAATTCTTGACAGCTTAATCTAATTGCAGTTAGTATTTTGCTTGTTGTAATTATTTATCAAAAAGAACTAGCAAGTCTGAGCGGAGCCAGGCCAGGCCTTGTGCCAGGTGGAAAGACAAGGGGAGCCATGCCCCCCTTTCTTTCTGGGTTGGCCGGGGTAAAAATTTAGGAAGGAGGAGATAGGTCCAGGGGTGGGAGAGTTAAAAGGGAAGGTAACTACATCATGACCCCTGTCTCTCCCTACCTCCTTTTTTGGGGTATGCCAAAAGTGGATTTTGCTTCTAATTTGCCTCTAATTCTAATTCTTACCAATTGTGGTTTTAACATAATAATACATTTTAATTTACAGATTTTGAGTCTGAGTTTTTCACTTTGCCCTGATGAAAAGAGGTGTCCCCAGCTAAAAGGGTGTCGCAGTTTTGGGATTTAAGAAGGTATATCCCACCCCATAGATGTTTTTTTTGGGGGGGGGGACAGAGGTCCACTCCCCTAGAGCCAAAATTTCAGACCCCTCTTTAGAACAAATCCAGAGCCCCCACCCCCTAAAGCTCAAAAGGGGGCCGGGCTGACCCCCCCTCTAGCGAGGCTTACACCCCTCCCCCTGCCGACCAATTTAAAAGTATAATTTTTTTATTTACTGTCAAAAACACGGTTTTCAGTTAAAAACTGTTTAAATACACTTTTTAGGCCTAAATTGGCTGTTTTAGTATATAAAATTTAATATTAAACCTATTAAACACTTAAGCATTTTTGAGCATTAAGCAATTAAGCATTTTTTGTGGTTAGTCTGCTACTTTTTAAAGTTGAATCTTAAAAAATTAAAATTAAGTAATTAGAGTTTCAGCTACGCAATGACATAAGTTTCTAATAGCGTTCGATAGTTAATAACTAGCCTTGAAAAATGCTCTAAGAATAGAGCAGGAAAAAGGGGCGATTTTCCCCCAGCGTATGTTTAGACAGAAAAGATGTGGACTAGTCTGAGATGGACATTATGTGGAATATAGGAAATTTGCATTTGGTTTGGCCAGCTGCTCACTAAATAAAAATTTCTACGATATGATAATGATTTGTTTATACATTGATCTAATCACACAGCACTGTTGCATTTTTTTTAGTTTGATGAAATGTCAATTGAAAAAATCATACTCACAGCAATCTTTGACAAGCGCGACATCGCCACTTTTTTAATTAGAAGAATATATTTGTATGTGTAAGAAACAACTATAAATTGAAAAAAGTGGCGATTTCGCGCTTGTCAAGGATTTCTGTAAGTATAATTTTTTCAATTGACATTTCATCAGACTAAAAAATACTATAGTACTGTGTGATCAATGTATCAACAAATCATTATCATATGGTAGAAATTTTATTTATGAGCAGCTGGCCAAACCGAATGCAAATTTCCTATAGTCCACATAATGTTCATTCGACTAGTGTACATCTTTCTGTCTAAACATACACCCGGGGAAAAATCGCCCTTTTTTCCTGCTCTCTACTTAGAGCATTTTCAAGGCTAGTCTACCGCTTTTTGAATTGAATTAAAAAATAGCCTAATAAACTATAGTTTTAGCTGCGCAATGACATATGTTTTTATAATCATTCCGTTGCCGAGATAAAGTGGAGAAAATAATAATAAGAAGAAGATGAATTTGGAATTACAAAATTAACCCACGTTGTTTGATTATTAGTTAGTGCAGTGCCAATCCGCTCCAGACAAAGTTTACCTACATTCTCAG
>JASAMX010017969.1:0-11789 GCA_030248175.1 Microlaimidae sp. YZB2_3 | reverse complement strand
GCTCATGGTTGTATTTTCAGTTAGTTTTAATTATATGTCTCTTTAGTTATAACATGAATTATTTAAATTAGAAAACTTATTGAATTTTTAGGTCTACATTATTGTCAATACAATATCATATACCATGCAAAGATCAGTTTTATACCAAACTTCAGCCGTAATCTGGAAACTGTTTTGTTATAATCCAAGTAACCTAAGTTGGATTTTGAAAAACGATTCTGGTAAAATATTTTGAACTTTTTCTAGAATTTTTATTTTTTTTTAACGTAGTAAGGATTAAAAAACTGAGTGCATGATGCATGTTGTAGCGCCAGAGTTAAGAAATATGATTTTTACTTTTAAAGCAGTGTAAAATCAAGGATGGACGAGAGATGTTTTGCCAGCGATTTGAGCACAATGACTAGAAAATTTTAAATTGTTTGTAATTAATCAAAATACCTACAGTTTTTGGTTATATTTGCAATTTTTTTTTTTTTACCTGAGCCATATGAAGAAAATGAGATCTAGATTTCCAGATGGACAAAAAGAACATTTTTGAAAAGCTATGTTTACTTTGCCAATTGTTGGCCCATCTAATAAAAATTCAAAGTGTACTTTTAACTCTGAACAATCTTTAATTACCTCGAATATAGAACTTGGTATCGTCCGGATATTTAAACTCAGTAACCTTTAATAGAACTCTTAATATGATTAATATATATTATAAAGAGGAGAGCACCCAGATTTGACAGGTAAAGCTGAGGAAATATGATTCCAAGTGAACATCTCGGAGACCCCGATTTAGAAAATTTTTAATCCACGTTAATAATTCAAAATCAATGCTATATGCTTTTAGTTTAAAGAGTAATTTAGGAGTGGCAAACGGCAGTTGAAGGCTTTGGACAATGTACAATCTATACGCTTTTACTCCGAATTTTTAAGATATAGTTATCAATTGAGTACAAGTAGATTTTTTAGACAAAAACTCAAAAATGTTCTATTAAAAATTAAATTATTTTGATATAAATAATACAATATAACGCAATTATTGTTCCATAAAAATTACATAAATATAAAATAAGTTAGGGATAGGGGGGTCTGTAGTTATTTTTACAGTAAGCCACCTCGTGCATAATTACGACACGGACAGGAGGGTACCGGGGACAAAAGGGTACTGACGAGCAAAAAAACACTTTTCCCGCATAAAATTGAGCAATAGTTGCATACCAATAGTTTGTTTCATGAAATATCATAGTTTGTTTGACTGATTATAAAAGGCAAAATTATAAAAATAAAATTTTTGAGAAGACATAAAACAAAATAATAATTTTTATAACATTAAAACATTTTTCGTAATTTGTCTACAATTTCTTGCATGTTTGTAGTTTAAAAACGCCGGAATTTATGAGACGGCTCTAAGTATAATAAACATTAGGTTTGTTGTTATGTTTGCATGAAACTTTAAAAAATTTTTGTGGCCCAATTTTTTGCGGAAAACTCTTTATAATTCCTTTGGAAAAAACCCAAATAATTTTGCCATCAATAACTTTCAAAAACATTTTAGTAAAATATTTGCCGACAATTGCTTGCCTTTTTTAACAGTAAATCATGGTATTTTTTAAAAGCACACTATTTAGTATGTTGTCTCATTTTAAAAAGACACATTTTTGTTTGCCTCTCAAACTGATCAACATGTATTTCAATTGAATTCCTTAGCTTCAGAACTAGTTAAAAAAGCAAGAAGTTATTTTTATTTCTACTGCCACAATTATTTTGGGAGGAGCCCTATTTTTTTGAAAGTTTTTATCAAAAAAACAAACTCAGCTTATTTTTTAATTTGCAAAGAGTCCACTTGAAAATAGTCTGAAAATATAAAAAATGACAACAAAAAAACTGCAATTCGGGTTGAAAATTTTCGTACGAGTATATGTTTTAGAAAAAACAGTAATTAAATAAATTTTTGGTGTTTTTCTCATTCCAGTTACTATGATCGTTCTCTTGAATATTAATTTTTTTTGGTTTTTTAAAGCAGGGGTTCGCAAGCTCCAGAGATTTGTGAGTATAGAGTCCAAACATTATCATTGTTTTTATTAAAAAGCGATGGTAAAAACTGTGTGTAAAGTAACCTTTAAAAATTTCTGTGTTTTAGTATGATGTTTTTTGAAACAAATTTACGTAGTTTTTTATTATTAACTTGGATTATTGTTAAACAAGATAAAAATGTTATTTATAATTATAAAAACCAAGCGATTTAATGTAACGTTTAATTGTTTTTTTTCGGGGTCCCACAAAGAGTCCGGCAAACACCGAAAAAAATCGCAGCTGGCACAAAAAGTCCTGGCACAAAAGAGTCCCCGCACAAAAGAGTCCTGAGAAAATACGTTCATGCGCCCAAGAGTGGCGAGCGCCTGAGTCGGATAAAAGAGTCCCGGCATAATACTCAATTTTTCACAGCTGAGATACAAGGTTCACACCTCAGCTTACTTCCAGTTTTTTTTATTTGTTTTTTTATGAGCCTCTTAAAGTTGTGTGAAAAATTTCGCTGAAAAAAAATTATGTTTTTAACTATTTTTATTATTTAGTTATTAATACACTCAAGAGTTTTGTAAAAGGTATTTAAAAAATAAGAAAAAAAACATGTGTTTGGGTTTGTGTGTGTGTTGTGTTGTGTCATGTGTTGTGTTTGGGTATAAATTATATAATATTGAATTAGTGTTTTTTGTCATAATAAAAATTTTTAAGAGGTTGGATAGTTAAACAAAATAAATGATTTTTACCTAAAATGATTAAGTAACATAATAGTTGAAAATAAATTTTTGATTGTTCATAGTTAAAATATTACAATTTTTATCTCATCTCCCATTATTAATATAATCATCATGCAAAATCTTTCTGTACATTCGGATTTCTGTCGTAATCTTTTATAATATTTTTAAAAATGTTTATATCATATTTTTTTTAATTTTTAACTTAAAACGAATTATAAAACAAATTTGTGATTGTGCTAAAAGTCCTTAAGATTTAAAGATTATTTAAAGCCATATTAAATTGGACACATCTGGTTGTCCTTACAATTACGACCAAAACACTTATTTGATAAAAATTGTAATATTTTAACTATGAACAAAAAATTTATCCAAACTAAAATACTTATTTAGACATGATTATGTTACTTAATCATTTTTAGGTAAAAATCTTTTATTCTAATCTTATTTAACTTGATCACAACCTAACTATAAAAAATTTTTATTATGACAAAAAACACTAATTCAATATTATATAATTTATACCCAAACACAACACATGACACAACACAACACACACACAAACCCAAACACATGTTTTTTTTATTTTTTAAATACTTTACAAAACTTTGAGCGTATTAATAACTTAATAATAAAAATACTTAAAAACATAAATTTTTTACCGGCGTAATTTTTCACACAACCTCTTAAGAGGCTAATTAAAAAACAAATAAAAAACTGGAAGTCAGCTGAGGTGTGAACATTGTATCTCAGCTGTGAAAAATTGATTATATGCCAGGACTCTTTTGTGCCGACTTTAGCGCTCGCAGCGCTTGGGCGCATGAATGCATTTTCTCCAGGACTCTTTTGTGCCGGGACTCTTTTGTGCCAGGACTATTTTGTGCCAGCTGCGATTTTTTTCAGGACTCTTTTGTGCCGGGACTCTTTTGTGCCGGACCCCGTTTGAACGTGTAGACAATTAAACGTTACATTAAATCGCTTGGTTTTTAATTATAAATAACATTTTTCTTGCCTAAATATAATACAAGTTAATAATAAAAAACTACGTAAATTGTTTAAAAAACATCATACTAAAACACGGAATTTTTAAAGGTTATTTTACACACAGTTTATACCATCGCTTTTTAATAAAAACAATGATAATGTTTGAAGCTATCTCCGAATCTCTGGAGCTTCGAAACCCTGCTTTAAAAAACCAAAGAATTAATATTAAACAATCATGACTGGAATGAGAACGCCAAAAAATTATTTAATTACTGTTTTTTCTAAAACATATACTCGTACGAAAATACAAACCGAATTGCAGTTTTTTTGTTGTCATTTTTATATTTAGACTATTTTCATCGACTCTTGATTAAAATAACTGAGTTGTTTTTTTGATAAAAACTTTAGAAAAAATAACTTCTGCAAAAATAGATTGTGGCAGTAGAAATGTAAAAAATAACTTCTTGCTTTTTTAACTCATTCTAGCTTAAGGAATTCAATTGAATACATGTTGATCATTTAAGACAAGGCAAACAAAATGTGCTTTTAATAGACAACATACTAAATAGTGTGCTTTTAAAAAATACCGAATAATTTACTGTTAAAAAAGGCAAGCAATTGTTTTTCGGCAAATATTTTACTAAAATGTTTTTGAAAGGTTATTAATAGCAAAATTATTTGCAATTTTTTTCCAAAGGAATTATAAAGATTCATTTTTTCCGCAAAAAATAACCACAAAAATTTTTTTAACAGCACAATCAAAGCATAACAACAACCTTAATGTTTATTATCTTTAGAGTCGTCTCATAAATTCTCAGCGTTTTTAAAGCTAGTTATTATAAAAAAACATGCAAGAAATTGTAGACAAATTACACGAAAATGTTTTAATGTTATAAAATTATTATTTTTGTTTTATGTCTTCTCAAAAATTTTATTTTTATAATCCTGCCTTTTATAAGTCAGTCAAACAAACTATGATATTTAAATAAAACAAACTATTGGTATGCAATAAGTTTATCTCGATTTATGCGGGAAGGTTATGTTTTTGCTCGTCAGTACCCTTTTGTCCAGTACCCTCGTGTCCGTGTCGTAATTATGCACATATTTAAAAAAGGTATGGCTTCTTGTAAAAATAACTACAGACCCATATCCCTAACTTCAGTTGTATGTAAGGTTATGGAACGAATAATTGCAGAATCTATATTGTATTATTTATATCAAAATAATTTAATTTTAGATAAACAGTTTGGGTTTTTGTCTAAAAAATCTACTTGTACTCAATTGATAACTATGCTTGAGGAGTGAACCAGAGCTTTAAATGAGCAAAAGCGTATAGATTGTACATTGATTTTGCCAAAGCCTTCGACTCAGTTTGCCACTCTAAATTACTCTTTAAACTAAAAGCATATAGGATTTTGAATTATTAACGTGGATTAAAAATTTTCTAACAAATCGGTCTTCAATTGTTTCACTTGGAAATAGATATTCCCCAGCTTTACCTGTCAAATCTGGGGTTTCTCAAGGCTCGGTGCTTGGTCCTCTCCTCTTTATAATATATATTAATCATATTACAAGTTCTATTAAAGGTTCCTGTGGTCTTAAAATGTTTGCGGACGATACCAAGTTCTATAATATTCGAGGTAATAAAGATTGTTCAGAGTTAAAAGCTACACTTTTGAATTTTTCTAGATGGGCTAACAATGGGCAAAGTAAACATAGCCTTTCAAAAATGTTCTGTTTTGTCATCTGGAAATCTAAATCTCGCAATTTCTTCATATGAGCTAGGTAATAAAAAAATTGCAAATGTAACCAAAGATCTAGGTATTTTGATTACAAACAATTTAAAATTTTCTAGTCATTGTGCTCAAATTGCTGGCAAAACATATTCTCGTCCATCCTTGATTTTACACTGCTTTAAAAGTAAAAATCCATATTTTCTAACTCACGCTTATAAGACTTACGTGCGTCCTTTATTGGAAACAAATAGCTCAGTTTTTTAATCCTTACTACGTTAAAAAAAATAAAAATTCTAGAAAAAGTTCAAAAATATTTTACCAGAATCGTTTTTTTCAAAATGCAACTTAGGTTACTTGGATTATAACAAAAGGCTTAATTTCTTATTTCCAGATTCACTTGAAGTTTGACGTATTAAAACTGATCTTTGCATGGTATATGATATTGTAAACAATAATGTAGACCTGAAATTCAATAAGTTTTCTAAATTAAATAATTCATGTTATAACTAAAGAGACATATAAATTAAAACTAACTGAAAAATACAACCATGATGTTAAAAAATATTATTTCACCCAACGAATTGCCCCAATTTGGAACTCTTAAAAAATGATATTGTAACAAGTAATACATTCGCAAAGTTATATAAATAGTGAAAGTCTTTTAACACGTCTACTACAGTTATAAAGTAAACATGAAATTCCTGCACCAAATTTTTACTTCGTGACATTTGACCCCGCATGAGTCGAATTGTTTTTTAAAAATAGTTTCCTATGCCCCCCATTTTAAAAAGCCCCTTCTTTCTTTATTAGACTCCCCGGTTTATTCCTATGGAAATTAATGTTTTTCTTAGTGTGACCTTATACAATTGGTGTTAATTAAAAAGAAAAAAAACCTACACTTTAAATTAGTTTACTGCACTTTTAATTCCTTTTTTTCAGGTATGACCAGATGATTTTTTTAAAATTTTTATAAAAATTAAATGAAACCGTTAAAATAAGGTTTTAACAAAATTTAAAGACAACTACAGCCGCAAATGATTAAAAAGCAATAAATAAAGATATGAATCTTAAAAATTTTATATAAAAAAAAATTCAATTAAGCTAAAATTTAACAGTTCGAAGCCAAACACAAAAAAGCGGCCGACCGTTTTGTGTAGTAGGACAAAATACAAATTAAAAAATACGGAATTCATCAATTTTTAGGTTTAAAGATACGAAACTTTAATGTTTTTTTTCTGATATAAGCACTATTGTTTTTAAAATGTTAGTATAAATTTAATTAATTCTTTTTAAAGGAGCACTGTCACAAATCAAATTCCTATAACGCCCGAACCGAACTGCTCCTTTAATACCAAACCTACCTAACTCAACTTTGGTATTTAGAGTGCTCCACTACGAAGGCTACAACATTTTTAAATTTCAGCTGAATCGGTTTAGTATTAAAGGAGACCGGAGGTTTTTTTAACCAATATTTTTAATAAATATATAATTAATTATGCCCAAAAAAGCAAAATATTTTCTTTTTTCAACTTTAAACAAACAATATTTAACTAATATAATTAAAAATAGGTGAAAAATTCGAAAAAAACAGCACCGCACGTTAAAGATAGGAGTAAATATGGCCGACAATGAAATTGACATATGAGTGTAAACCAGATGTTTATAACAAGTCGTAATTTTACGAAAAAATTAGTAAAAACCTACTAATTGCTACTACAATTTAGTAATTTATAATCTACTAAAAAAATTAGTTACGTTTTTTTATTAACTGTTTTAAGAGAGTACTTTTTTGTCCTTTGGACTTTTCCCTTTGTCCTTTGGACGCTTTTCTAATATTGTCGTTTGGACTTTGTCCAAAGGACGTTTTGTCATAAGTATGAACCTGTTTGTAGAGGATGTTTATATCGATGATGAATTTAAAAATTACGAAAATCAGATTTGTGCTCTTCTATGTTTTTTGCTAGTTTGTCCAACTTATGAATTACAATGTCGTTGATCATTTTGCACTTGATACACCAACAATGTGATCCTAATAAATTTAAATAGCCTTGATAAAAGCCCAAAATTAAGTCGAAACATGTCGAATAACTAAAGATTTACGTCTTTCTCGCGTAAAAATTGTTAAACTTTCTATAAGTCGAAAATCATTTCATAAATGCACATTCTGTTATTGTTATACTGGAAATTTACTTTGGTAATTGATAGTTGTGCAAGACCGTCTTATTATAAAGTATATGTTTATTTTTATTAATCTTCATAATATTTAATAATATCAACAAATATAAGAATCAAATATGTAAATTTAATTTTAAGATCAATCGTAAATATAAATTTAAAACACAGCAAAACACCAAAAAAACCACAAAGTTCATGTCTGTTGTAAAGTTAATATTGAGTTAAATCATAAATTTTAATTTACGAAAATAAAACAAATTTTAAGAAAGTACAATAGTAAAAAACAATATAATCATAAAACATTACTTTTTTTTGTCTCCAAAATAAATTTTGAAGAAGTAGCCAATAATGAGGAAGAACTGTTTGCCACAAACGCACACACACAACATAATAACAAAGACTGCGGAAATACTCTGTCACACACCTTTTTTTTGTTTTAATATTAACGTGAAACAACAATCTGAAATCAAATTTCAGATTCAGTTCCCGATTCAAATCTATAAATTTTAAAATGGATGAAGACTCTCTATACCTTTTCCTCCTGGTGGCATGCAGAAGAAAAAGAGCATTGAAATAACCTGCGCTCTTTTTTGCCATGGAAGTTAATTTGTCAATCAATCAATCAATCAAACAATAACAAAACACATACCTCCAACATCATAACTTAGAAGAACCAAAACATGCGCTTTGTATCTGTATCTGTTTCAAACATCAACAGGTGTGCATTTACTAGGTAATGGGCTTTTAGAAGCTCGGCCTGATGACGTGTTTCCAGAAACTCTAGTATATACTATTGACTTGGAACTTCTTCTAGATATATTGGGACCCCTTTCCAAGTCGCGCCTTGACTCTGCAGGATCACTAGTAATCAAAAGGAGCATTAAAATATTTATAGAAAATTGTGCAAAGTACAATAAGTTGCTAAATTTTATCAAGATTGTTATCCATTTTAAATTATTTGAGCCCTCAAAAACTGAGACAATTACTGGAAGAAAATTCCGAGGAAAGGTGAGAACTATGTCAATAAGAGCCATAATAACATAACGTCTTAATGTTTTTCTCTGATACAGTTGTCCCGCATTTCGTACTTTTCTGGAACTTTTGTGGTCCAATGAGTGACTTTTAAGAAACTGATGAAGCTTTTCTGATGTTGTATTCCTTAAACTAAATCGTCGGTCTGGCATAGTTTCAGGAATTTTTAAAGAATTTTCGCGCTTCTTTGGCTGTTCATCTTGCTTAATAATGAGATTTGTAACAAGCTTATTTACACTTGATATTGCTGTTAAGGTTTCGTAAATGCTGTCCTGTGAAGGGTACGGCACCGGTGGTGTGTACAGATTTTTCATAGCGCGAAAAGAAGCTCTTCGTTCACTAAATGTGCGACAGGTTATACAATCCAAAGCCATTATACAAAAAACAGGAAGCAACCAATTTGATACAAATCGGACTATTTCATAGATTTTTTCTTTTGTTCCAGACGCCAAATCAATACTGTGATTGTTTACAGAACTGCGTCGTTTTATAAACACATCTATGTTAACAGCAAAGCATAAAATCAAAGCTGCCAAAATCAGCGCGTATGGTTTGCGACAAAACTTGTGCTGATGGTAGTACACCGGTCGCACAATTGCCATATATCTAACAATAGAAATCAATGCTAGGGACAAAAAACTGAAGTAGCTGAGCACTTCTAGTAGATAAAGGAGAACACCCTGGAAATTAAACCAATCTTTTTGTAGACTTTCAACATCCATTAACGTTACAACGCTTCCTGTGATTGTAATTATTAGGAAAACACTATCAAGTAAAGTTTTACTCAATAAAATTAACGACAAGCTGGTGTATTCCTTCTTGCGAAATATGTGGAGAATTCTGACGCTGACTGCCCCACTGGATATACATCCCAATCCAATAAATGTGTTGAGGATCCAAACATAAAGTGAGCTAAACATTTTATTCTTTTCTTATTTAAAAAAAATAGTTTTAAAAATTTTTAAATCCGCACAAGACGATGCATTAAGGTACCAAATATTATCTTTTGAAATAAATATCATTTTTAAGCATTTAAACCTAGCTAACCGTCAGAAAATACACATCTAATGAAAGTAGGATCCAGATTTTTCTTTATAGAAGTTTCTATAATATAAATAGTGAAAACTTTCTCTTTTCTCTTGGGATTAAGAAAATGAAATGTCGTGAAGATAATTACGTTGGTGATGAGCCTCCTAATATCATGATATCTCTGTGCCCACTTTAATCGTGTCATAAATAGTTTATAATTACCTAATTATTCCGATAATCTTATCATTTTCACTAGGCCAGCAAGCATAAACACAAAACAGCACTTAAAAAACACAATCAAGGCTTAAAAACACAGCTCCTATGATTTCCAGTCACAAAAACAAATAAAATATTTGAAAAAAATATTTTTTTCTTTTCTCAGCATTCAGAAAACTAGCCACATTGCCAGTGTATATGTAATACGTTGCTTGTATGGTAAATTTTTTTTCATTCATTGATTCTCCTCATTACAACCAACGAAATTAAATTATTCTGGGCTTGGTTCACTGAGTAGAGGAGAAGAATCATTCTCCATTTCAATTTGTCCAAGTTTTTGATATGGTAAAATTTCCTTTCTGTACAATACGTAATGCTGTATCAAAAACATAGTGTCAAAACACAAAGTAATAGTACCCAAGCCGAATTTGGCAAAATCCCCAAATATTTCATTCCAATCATCTAAAAAATAATAATCAATAAAAATGACTAGAAAAATTTACTTTAAAAATTTATAATTTGATTATAATAGAATATGTAATTATATATATTTTTATTATAAATCATTTCATTATAGGCAGGTTGCACTCCAAGAACATCTCATACTGAAGCTATATTATGCAAAAGCTAGTGTAATGTCCTCTTTTTAGTATGTTGTATTTTATGTATATACAGTTTTTGTGCAAAATTCTTTTTTTACATAAGTACATCTGTTCGAATATTTAGTTTTAATGCTAATTACTAAAATTAAACCTGGAAGACTGGTTACTTTGTTTACGAAATAAAAATAGGTGAATCATGAGTAACTAATCAAATCAGCGCAACTAAAATATATATCAACCATTCATAATTCATATAAAAGTTATAGGTTAAATTAAAATTGGTAGATACAAGTAGTGCTTAATTGCTTTAATTTGATCATATGTCTCGTTTTTATTTACTGAACAAAAAAATGATAGAATATAAAAGCGAAAGTTTAAAAATACTAACCTATTTCTAAGCTTAGATGTAAGCCTAAACTAACCGAAAGTAAGAAATTTTAAGCTAAAAGCTTAGGTCGCTAAATTTATACCTAAGCATAAGCTCAAACAAAATATTATTTCATGCTCCAAGTTTTTTTTTTCAACTTTTTAACTTTAAAATTTTTCGATTCGCTCCAAGTTTTTTAATTTTTCTTATTTGCACTTTCAAAAACCCCATGGCATACACATTGGCTTTATTATTAGTGAAACTTATTTTCAAAGAGTATATAAGTACCTAAGTTGAAGTTAAAAGATTACGCGTCAACAAACATCATATGATGTTCATCAAAAGCAATTTAACACTTTCACTGTCTCACGCAAGCTAAATTTAAGTCTGATATATTTGGAAGTGATTAAACATAAATATTGTCGTTAATTATTTGCATAACTTGATTGATCTTCGGACATTAGTTGATATACTTGTTACCGTAGTGCTTAACACATAACTGGTTAACTTACGTCAATAGTCTTTAAAAAAATCAAGAATGCATAAAAATAGAGAATTTCCAACTGTGTGTTAAAAAGTTGTTCTAAATATATGTAGAATATTCCACAGTGTAGATTTTTTTATCATGTGGAAATAAGAATATGTGAATGCAAAACTCCTAGTTAACATTTTTCTACATAGAAATAGCAAAAATAATTTTTGGTAATAGTACATTGTGGAAGAAATTAAATTAGATAATATAAATTTAAAAATAATTTAAAAATAAATATATAAATTAATTTATACGTTCGATGCAACAAAAGACCTAAAAAATTTGCCAACGTGAAAAAACCTCATCTCAGAATTTTATGTTTGCAGTTTTTTTGCAGTTCAAAGTTTGCAAAGTAAATCAAATTTTTGATAC